>JAWQFJ010006576.1:0-12157 GCA_034096865.1 Theodoxus fluviatilis | reverse complement strand
GCTCGAGCTGCTGCGCGACCTTGACAGGAAGTTGACCTCTGCCACTGGCTGAAACGTCACCAAAGATTGTGTATGAATGATTTTCGACCCTAATACTTTTATTTAGTCGTTTCTTCGATCAAGAGTGATAAATGTGAGTGTAAAATAATATTGGGGATTCGTGTATTCAAAGAGGGCCCCCAAAACCCTATACTTTTAATGATAATGTGCTTTAAAAGTTATTAAATAAAACCAACCAATCAAAACTCTTGAGGCTGCTACACCGTAGCAGAGATGAAGCAGAGTGCAACGGAACGCAGGGCATGTTTTGGTGTTGCAAGGGACGGAACTCTGTCCCGACTCAAGTTTTGGCATGTGTGTCGTCGAAGAATAACGTGACGTAATTTCGTAATATTTTATCCCTCCAGCTTTTAGGCCCTCGCAAGTTTCAGTCGGCCTATGATCGCATGGGTGGGTGGGGGAGAGGGAGATAGTGGGAAGGAATGGGGTGGGGGAGAGGGAGATGGTGGGAGGGGGTGGGGGAGAGGGAGATAGTGGGAGGGAATGGGGTGGGGGAGAGGGAGATGGTGGGAGGGGGTGGGGGAGAGGGAGATGGTGGGAGAGGGTGGGGGAGAGGGAGATGGTGGGAGGGGATGGGTGGAGGAGAGGGAGATTGTGGGAGGGGATGGGGTGGGGGAGAGGGAGAGGGAGATGATGGGAGGGGGTGGGGTAGGGAAGAGGGAGATGGTGGAAGTGGTGGCTTGGGGGAGAGGGAGATGGTGGGAGGAGGTTGAGGAGAGGGAGATGGTGGGAGGGGATGGGTGGGGGGGGGGGAGAGGGAGATGGTGGGAGGGGATGGGGTGGGGGGGGGGACGGAGATGGTGAGAGGGGATGGTGTGGGGGAGAGGGAGATGGTGGGAGGGGATGGGGTGGGGGAGAGGGAGATGGTGGGAAGGGATGGGGTGGGGGTGGGGGGAAAGGGACATGGTGGGAGGGGATGGGGGGGTGGGGAAGAGGGAGATGGTATGAGGGGGTGGGGTGGGGGAGAAAGAGATGGTGGGAGGGGATGGGGTGGGTTCGAACCCGATCTTCTTTTTTTAAATTTTAATGCCAAAACCTGGAGGTTCAGCGCCAGGGGTTTTTATGCATATGTCATTGTAGTTACGTTAAGTTCCAAATTAGAATTTTGCTTCTTTGATACACAATCTATACCCATTTTAGTATGTTTAAGAAATTGTACATGTATAATTCTTCCTATATTTGCTCTCTCTCTCTCTCTCTCTCTCTCTCTCTCTCTCTCTCTCTCTCTCTCTCTCTCTCTCTTTCTCTCTCTCTCTTTCATATTCCCTCCCGCCCCCGCCCCCCCCCCTTCTTTCTCTCAATCCCTCCCCCCTCTCTCTCTCTCTCGCTCTTACTACATTTGAATATTTTTGCCTCAAGAGCTGAATGTAAGAAAAGCACTACTGCCTAATTCACTAAACTTGTAAAGTTCGTTCGTTTGTTTGTTCTCTCCCTCCGCCCTCTCTCTCTCTCTCTGTGTATGTGTATATGTGTGTGTGTCTGTGTGTCTGACTGTCATTCTGTTTTTGTGTCTCTCTGTCTGTGTGTCTGACTGTCTGTCTGTCTGTCTTTCTCTGTCTATCTGTGTGTCTGTCTGTGTGTGTGTGTGTGTCTGTCTGTCTGTCTGTCTGTCTGACTGTCTGTCTGTCTGTCTGTCTGTCTGTCTGTCTGTCTGTCTGTCTGTCTGTCTGTCTGTCTGTCTGTCTGTCTGTCTGTCTGTCTGTCTGTCTGTCTGTCTGTCTGTCTGTCTGTCTGTCTGTCTGTCTGTCTGTCTGTCTGTCTGTCTCTCTCTCTCTCTCTCTCTCTCTCTCTCACTCGAGAACCAATACGTTCTTTATATTTTCGGTCCGGTTTTTTTTTAAGTTCACGCACGGTAGAAGTGCAATCAGCTTTTTAAGAGTTTGTCATGCAGACCTGTCATTAATCTGTAAAGGCCTAGCTTGTGAAAGCTTTCAACGCAGTCTGCCCATATGGATTTTTGTGCGTATAAATTTGTCTACTGAAAAACAAATAAACCAAAACATTAACAACAACAACAGACGACTACGCCGGGATGGACAACCCCCAAAGCATGGAAAACCTTCCCTGCCTTCTGTTGCTGCATCACTTTTGCTATGATGTAGCAGGCTCAGGAGTTTTGATTAGTTGTTTTTTAATGACTTAAAAAGCACATCATTAAAAGTAGAGGGTTTTTGAGGCTCTCTTTAGACACATGAAAATCCTAAATAATTTCACATTAAATTTTATATCTCTTGTTCGATTAGACGACTTAATAAAAGCATTAGGGCCGATTATCGTTGATAACAAAAGGGAGGTAACCATCACTAGTCATAAAGGAAGGTCAAGGAAATCCCTGTCGTCTGCTACCTCGTTACACGCATGCGTATAAATGCCGACGTTTACTACAGATATCAAACCACGACATACAATCCAGTCTGCCACGGTGATGAGAGCACTGAATCATTCATTTCTTCGAAATTCTAAAGCAATCGGCACGTTTGCCACTTCCGTGGCATGTTTTCCGTGCAAGTCCGTGGAGTGACTTCCATTAATTCGATGTTGGGTATGACTATGAGTCAATCAAATGCAACTACGGGCGCTGTATTTTATTGTTGCTAGGCATAGCAAGTGGCGCCCTCTAGTGTGAAGCAGTTAGAGCTCCTTCTCTGAATGCTCCAGCTGCAGCGCGACCTTGACAGGAATTTGACCTCTGCCGCTGGGTGAGAGGTCACTGCAGGAATGCAGTGATTGGTGTTCTACGACAGCGGTTACATGTACGAGGGAAAAGTGCAACGGAATCAGGGATCCATACTTCCTTCTTGGTGACTCAAGAGCAGGCTATTCTTGTCCAGCCTTGCAGATGCTCACCTGACCACGCTTCTCGGAAACTATGGCCGGGGCGCGTTTGTTAGACAAGTGGTTCGCCTCGAGGGCGAGCCGAGGGCGAGCGAGACTTCTAAGAAACAGCTAATCATCAATTGGCAAGGTGGAAGTCAGAGAGAATATGGCTGCGTCCTGGCGTGAGTGTCGGTGAAGAAGTTGCCGATAGACGAAATAACTGACGATGCAGACATCACAGCAGTTTTTTACTTGATAGAACACACCATGGTGTCATATCGAACTTTTCCCACGAAAAAAAAGCAACCCGAAAATGTTGTGCCTCGATTCATTTCGATCAATTCAAGGGGCATAATTCATAGATTGTACGTGCACGGCGTTTCGTGTTTGCAAAGATAATAAAAATTTTCGGCAGTATATATCCAGAAATAACCTATATACATGCTCCTAAAAATACAAATGAACACTCGAACAGCAAATACTTCCGTGTACGAACACTCTTCCATTATTGGACACTTAGAAGCACATTACAGGCATGTCTATCAACGGTAACCCAATTTGCACGGTCTCCACCATTTTGGTTCATCCGGGCATCTGCAGCGAGACGCAGCGAGGGACCTCCGGAGCAACCTCGGCCACCCTCCTTCACAGCGAGTGCTTCCTTGTGAGAGAGACGACGTAGGCAACGCCTAGCCCTCGAGATTCTCTAGAGATTTCTTGCCAATGCCAGCCGTTCCCTGCACTTTCGGTTTTAGATCGAGGTTGTCAGAGCTAGCACTGATGGCACAGGGCTCCGCCATTGCACGCCACGGTTCTACCATAATGACCTTTCCTATCACGATAGCCTGGGCTCTCGTATTGACACGAAGATCCGTCGTGATGCCGAAAAAAGCACCTCCCAAGTGTCATAACCCTCGGGTTGACCTGTGGCGGGAGATAAATGTAGTCCTTCGCTTTGCTCGAATCAGATTGGTGACAGCGTCCTGTATCTCGGGCCAGCAACCCTGTCCTGCGATCTTTGATTGGCTCTGACTTAGACAGGCGAATACCCGCGGAGGCAGATCATGACCTTGTGGAGCAAATGAGATAACGCGCACATTTTCCAACTCGACATAGGCAGGCCAACTGACGGAGAGGGGTGTAAGATTTCATTTCCAAGGGCCATCACTGAAGTCTGTTCTTCAAAAGGCAAGTTGTCATTAGCTGTAAACATTTTGCGAGAGAATGTGACATGTTTTGGGGAGGTACCGGGTAGTATTGGTGCCGCAGTTTCTGAGGAAAGACAATCTACTGATGGCCTTGTCCTGAGCTACGGTACCTGTGCCCTGGAATAACTTCCTGGCCCTGTGCAGGTCGTGTTGAGACCAGGGGAGTCGCCAGTCAGAACCCCCAGTACAACCCACTGCATGAGCAGCGCCAGGTGTGGGTAGACAATCCGCCACCCTGAACGTACAATGAGTGATAGACAATTCTCTCCAGAATGGCGCATTTCCGAGGTGGAACTGCCAGACCGCCCTCCATGCACACTCTCTGTGTGGTCAGCTTTTCCAGTCGCGTTTCCGTCATCCGGAACCTGCTGACGAAATCTAACATTTCATGACGGTCCTTCCTTGTCTGTTTCGGAGAACATTTGAGTGTAGGAAGCTGATTTATGGACTCCTTCTTTGCCTTGAGTTCCCGGCAGCCTAACCCTCTTCTTGACGGGACATTATTTTTTCAGTAAAGAACACGCAGAAAGGAAAGGAAAATACAAGAAGTAAGGAACCCATATATCCTCCCTGATTCTACCCTTACCCAGCGTTGGCCCTCACCGACTGTGACCTCTTCCTTGAGGAAGTGTGAAAGAGTTGCCCGACGTGCGGGGAAGTGGTGCTTGGGTCACAGTGACCGTGTAAAGTCAGCCTTCCTAACGCCACTGCAGACAGGACTACATTGCCATGGCAACGGGTGGAGGAACCGTCAACGAGGGCTTCCAAGAGGAAGACAAGGAACAAGAGAAAGAAACTTCCTCCTCAACACAGCCAGAAAGCGAGTGAGTGGCCAGTGCTTGGTGTTGGTACAAAGGTGATTGGGGACGGGGTGTGTGTGTGTGTGTGTGTGTGTGTGTGTGTGTGTGTGTGTGTGTGTGTGTGTGTGTCTGTGTGTGTGTGTGTGTGTGTCTGTGTGTGTGTGTGTACGTGTGTGTGTTTTTGTACGTGTGTGTGTGTGTGCGTGTGTGCGTGTGTACGTGTGTGTGTGTGTGTGTGTCTGTGCGTGCGTGCGTGTATATGTGCATGAGTGCGTGTGCATGTATGCGTGTGCACAGCTTTTGAGAAGATACGAGAGAGAGAGATAGAGAGAGAGAGAGATAGAGAGAGAGATAGAGAGAGAGAGATAGAGAGAGATAGAGAGAGAGCACGATAGACAGATAGAGAGCAAGAGAGAGAGAGAGAGAGAGCGAGAGAGATAGAGAGAGAGATAGAGAGAGAGAGAGATAGAGAGAGAGAGAGAGAGAGAGAGAGAGAGAGAGAGAGAGAGAGATTGATTGCTTTATTGCGGCCGACGACCCGTCAAGAAAGGAAATATAACTTGCAATTTATATACATATGTAAAATCAATACATCACAGAGGCAAGGATTAAACCTTGGGTTGAATAGGATTGTGGTTGCGCCATCATAATAACATGAAAACTTTATACGTTAACCATCATCTGCAGATAGACACATCATCCAAGTCCTTTCCATCCAGGATGTAACAGGAGAAAAAAGTTAGGTAAAAATAGCTGTTACAGTACGGATCTGCTACTAGCTATCCGATTCCAGAACATGATCCCATGGTGAGTCTGCAGGCAACGGTAAAACTTAAAACAAAGGTTATGTACATATCTTAAAATGAGAGAGAGAGAGAGAGAGAGAGAGAGAGAGAGAGAGAGAGAGAGAGAGAGAGAGAGTCTGACATGAACCAATACGAAATTTTGCAATGGAATGTACTTGTAGTGTATTCAAATGCTACCACTGCTACTACCACTACCAATACTACCACTACTACTACCGTCACTACCACTACTACTACCACCACCACTACTACTACTACTACTACTACTACTACTACGTATGTATGTGTGTGTGTGTATGTGTGTATGTATGTCACAAGATGGCGACCAGGACGGGCGTGCTCTTCACGCTGTGCGCGTTTCTCGCCATTTTCGACGGATCATCCGTGGTCACTGTCCCCGATAACACAGAAGCTATTCGAGGATATGCTGAAGTTTCAACTGGAGTACCGTCTGGACTGAAAAAACTCGTCAAGAAAGCCCTACGACATGGAAAGATCCAACGCGTACGACACCAAGTGAACGCCTCATCACCGCCATTAGGAAACAGGGAGTACGCTGCATATGATTTTTTTTAAGAAAGAGACGTGGCAAAAGTACGATTGAGCATTACCACAAGATCTGTTTGATGAATTTGAAGAAGTGGAGCGTGCGTTTCGGAATACCCTATGTGAAACAAAAGAATCCGTTCAGCTATTGTATGTGCATTGTGATTTTCGTCCATGGCTACGTGTGTTCAATCATGTGAAGAATGTTTTTATTCGGAACGATTCATTCCAAAGAAAGATGGATGATGGGCATTCATATGTTGCACTCTTCTCTTGTTGTACGGGGGTTCTCCTAGCTTGCGCTGGCAAGTCGAAGTTCAAACGCTGGTGGTCGTTTTCGATAAACTTTCTTCACACACTGGTCGCTACACAGCGGTGACAGTAAACAATACCGTCGTAGCAGCTTCACTCTACGCACAGTGCCACAGAGGACTCGCTCCTTACACAAAGTTAAGCTCTCACCTTGACTCTGTCGCATCTGCTGCTCGTCTCCTCGTGTCTGACTCCCTCTCGCTTTGTCGCGCTTTATATACATAAATACAGATTCCAGCCGCGTGTTCCGTAGACGCAGCTGCTTGAAGAAAGCGGAAACAGCGGATTTATGGGCCTATAGAACGCTTTGCATCATTCCGCTTTGTGGCAGCGACAACAAGATGGCGGACAAAATGCCGCCACCCCCACTTCGTGCAATTACTTTGATGGAAATTTTCGACGACGACGACTTGACTGCAGTACTACAAGCTACAGCAGCGTCAACGTTCATATCCTTGTATGCACTGCAGCTTTTTAATCCTTGAAAAATGATCCCAGCGCACAACACTTGAACAAGTTCCTCCAATCATCGGGTATAAGAAGAAGAAGACAGCGCACGGTGACATGCAGTGAACATTGCAAGTATTCTTCCCCAAAACATGCAAACTAAGATCAGGTTCATAAGCAATTTGAACAAAAAATAACAATGTAATATCCCTTCACACTTTCCGCCACGTATAAGATATAATTCATCAGGCGTCAGCTCCCAATTCATGTAATTGTCTTCACCGAAACAAAAAATCCAATAGTGGCCGCCATTTTGCTGCCAGTCTTGGCAATCAATTTTCACGGCTACGCAGCGCTGCGGGCGATTTTTCCCAGCGGCGCGCAGCAGAGGGTTTCACGGAAGCAGCGCTGACAGCGGCTTACAGCGGCTGAGCTTACGGAACACGCGGCAGATCTTTCGGGAAGCTAATCGAATACTCGCTCCCGATCGAGCTGGAAATCTACTGACGTCACGTGACACAACAAGACAATTTTAGCCCGACTCAACCACATGACCTGGTAACCGAATTATCGCAGCAGCTGGTAAACACAGAACAGCCCGATTGCGCTGCAATCTTCTCGTATGATCTAGAACATTCACAACACATACAAGCTAAAGACATTAAAATACATGTGGTGAATTCTGTGTAAGTCTCCAATTGAAAATAAGAGCAGCAGTAGAAAGTTGGAGAATGAAGAAGATGCACTTGTGAGAATAGAAATTGCTATCAAATTCATTGGCAGGACAATATTCCCGCAACTATGGGCGCGTTTGTTTGGCCCCAAATCTCGCGATTCTCTCTGAATGGCTAGTCGAGGGCGAGTGAGACGCTCATACAGCTAGAAAAACGGCCAATCATCTCGCAAGGCGGAAGAACATTACTGCGTCCCGGCGTCAGAGTCGGTGAAGAAGTTGCCGATAGACGAAATAACTGACGATTCAGATATCACATCAGTTTTTCACTTCATAGATCACACCAATTGAGCGAGCTCCGGACATCCCTCGGCCTCCCGCCTTCACGGCGGGTGCGTCCTTTTGAGCGAGGAACGTAGGCAACGCCTAGCCCTCGAGATTCTCTCGAGATTTGGGGCCAAACAAACACGCCCTATGACAGCGTCATCGAGCAGCAGCAGGTCGTTCTGCACGTGAGCCTCGACAGGTTGACCGATTAGAGCTCACTCGGTTGTGGAATGAGAACCAAAGTCGTGCTATTGACATTATACAAAACGGCAGTTTAGTAGAACCACGTGCAGCATGTCCTATCGATGCTGACACACTGACCGTGTCCTTCAGGGGGGAAAAAGTGAAAAAATCCTGCATTATCCACTTCCCTTGCCCCCCTACCCAGCTTATGCAAACCCCCCAACTAAATCACAAGAAGTCAACCTGAATCCTTTTAAAGTAACTGAAGTCGAGAAAATAGTCAGCTCACTGAAAAACAACACGACTCCAGGATATGACGGCGTGGGATACAGGTTCCTGCAAAGAAACGTTCCAAAGCTCATTGACACCTTAACAGCCATTTTAAAAATCTGTTGGCGGAACAACAGGATACCGAGTGACTGGAAACATGCAATTATAAGCCTGCTACCCAAGAAGGGAGGTAATCCAGAACAACCTGGCGACTGGAGACCAATATCCCTCCTCACTTCCTTTTATAAGATTTTCATGAAACTGGTACAAAGCAGAATGCTACAATGGATAGTATCTTCAGGCAGACTATCACCCTTCCAAAAAGCGTCTCTCCCAAGAAACGGCCTGCAGGAACATGTATTTAGTCCCAAAACAATGACCGAGGATTTCAAACATCAGTCCATCCAGTTATACACTGTTTTTGTTGACATAAGAGATGCCTATGGCAGCGTGGACCACATGACCATGCTGGAGGCAATGGAAAGAGCTGGTTACCCAGCAAAGATTGTCGACCTCACCAAAGACATATACACAAACTCAACATTTGAGGTACAAACCAGAGGCAGCAAGACGAAGAGAACAACAAGGCATCGTGGCGTCATCCAAGGATGCTCATGGTCCGCCATAGCCTTCGTGCAAGCCCTCTACTCATGGATCCGTTGGATAGAATTAACAACCAATGGGCAGCCTAGTGTATCTCCTTGTCAGGCCTACATGGATGACATCTGCTTTATGGCCCACAAACCCGAGGTTATCAAAGACATGGCTCAGATCACTGAAGACTACCTAAACCACACTGGTATGCAAGCCAAGTACGCGAAATGTGCGGTACTTCATGGTCAGCGATCGGGAAACAACTGGGCTAAAAGGGACAACACTTTAGGAGTGGACCTGGTAATCCAAGGAAGTCCATTGCCAAAGTACGGAAAAGATGAAGCGTACCCCTACCTTGGATTTCATGTCATCCTGGCTGGCACAGCAAGAAAGAAGCAATTGGAGGAAATAAAGGCAGAAACCACATCGACACTGCATATGATAATAATAATAATAATAATAATAATAATAATACAGATTACTTATACGCACATACCTTCCCTAATAGGCAAGCTCATGGCGTTTACAATGAAAATTCCACACTCATACAAAGCATTCCAACACTCGCACACTGTACAGTTGAAATAAAAGAAGAGTTAAATACAATACAACTAATTAACATAGCAGGCAATAAACAAAACACGAAACATAAAAAGAGGCGCCTTGTGAAGCACCTCACTGCTCGTCAGGAAAGACTGACCGGAACAGGTGTGTCTTAAGGAAGGTTTTGAACTGGGACATGGTATCAGAGTGACGGACAGGGAAAGGTAGGCTATTCCTCGTTACAGGGCCGATATAAGAAAAAGCTCGCTGTCCTTGGGTTTTCTTTTTGCGACGGGGGATATTTAACGTTTTGGCGTCATCAGCTGATCGGTTTTTTCTAGCGGGGGTGTAGACAGTGAGAATTTCTTTGAGTGCGTGTGGTGCAGTTTGATTGAAGAAGTTGAAACACATAGTGGCTAGCTTATACTCTATCCTCTGAGCGACGGGGAGCCAATGCAGTGCACGAAGGAGTTTGGATGTGGGAGTTTTCGTGGGACATCTAAAAACTAATCTAACAGCAGTGTTATGAACTTTTTGCAGTTTTGTTTAGCAGAGTGTCAGGAATGCCGGCAAGAAGAGAATTTCCATAATCAAGACGGGACAAAACAAGGGAAGTGACAAGTGACAAGTGGCCTGTTGTGAAAGATAGTGACGAATAGTGCTAATTTTCCTTAACTCGTAGTAAGCTAACTGGCGAACTTTGTTCACATGAACTCTCATAGAAAGATCATCATCGAACATGACACCTAAGTTTCTAACAGACTTTGAGAATTCTATCTCACTCTGACCTTTGGTTAGTTTCAGGGCCTGATCGAATTCGCCTCTACCGCCAACCAGGAAAGCTTTGGTCTTTGAAGAATTAAGTTTGAGTTTGTTCTGGGTCATCCACTGTTTCACATCAGAAATACAAAGTTCACTTGCAGAGAGAACAGGATGGATTTGACTGGGATGAGTGGAGTTGTAGAGTTGCGTGTCATCAGCAAGTTCATTGTGAGAGAATGAATGATTGTCAATTACGTTGGGAAGTGGTTGGGTGTACAGTAGAACCATTCCCCATTCAACAAAAAGATTGAGGCTGTCAACGTCATGGCATCATCCAAACTGATTTTTTTTTACAGCAACATGCGGATGACAGAAAAATTCCTCAAAGAATTGGAAGATGAGATCGTCGATTTCACACGTGACCGTCTCAAACTCAACTCGTCTTCCACAAGAAGCCAAATGTTCACGTCCAAGAACAACGGATGCCTAGGCTTGCTGAAACCAAAGTCAATGTACCACGCTAAGAAAGAGTCTGTTTGGCTAGCAGTGCTAAACAGTGACGATGGACCGGTGAGAGAAACAGCGAGAACCATCCTAGCTCTCCACATGCAAAAGAGAAAGGTGCCACAAGCTGCATCCGATGACAATTTTGCTGGCTATAAAATTGATGAAAGGCAAAGGCTCCAGAAAAAGAGTAAAGTGAACTGGCCACAGTCGAGTTTCATCGAACTTCATGAACTCTGCCTCCGCCTGGGGATCCATCCAACTTGACTTTGACGCGAATAAGGATATGTTTGCAGTTGCGATTCCAGCTGCAGATGACGACTGCATATCACTGTGCTTCACCATGGATCCAATATATGTGGCGTGTAGAGAAATAAGTTCGCCGGTAGCCTCGTTTTCAATATTGTTCTGATTGCACTTCCGGTTGCTCCGCTTTCAATGGCCGATGCCTTTGTTAGTGTAAACACCTGGCTAAAATCACGATTTTTGTGTCTTAGTTTTAGCCATCTTAATTATTTCTCCGCATGTCGGTGGGAAAATGTGTCTAGTTTGTAACCCTGTGTTTAGTTTTGTTGTCAGCCATTTCTGAAATGCCTAATTACTTCCAGAGTCAACCACAGTGTGTTGCGAAATGAGTGACATTAATGACAGTGATACAAGAGCTGCCGTGGTTCCTAAACCAATATCAAGGAGGGCGAATAGTACTTCAGATGGAGCCAAGTGTTGTGTTGTTGATTGTAAGGTATCATCAGTGGCATGCAGGGGACTTTCTTTCGTTGGAATTCCAAAAAAAGGTGTCAGTGAAGCGAAAGACAAATGGAGATCAGCCATCATTGCTAAAATTGATCAAGTGGACGAAGCATTCAACCCAGACATGGCCAAGATCTGTAGTCGACATTTTGACGATGCTTGCATCAAAAGAGGTACGTTTCTTTCATTATAACTTGTTTCAGTGGGATGCGGGTGTGTTAGACATCTTTTGTCTTTGAAATTAAAACAAATCTTCACCTCATCTTGGACAGAAACGCGTACATTCTTCGCGCACTTCTATTTATAGCTGACGCGCGGACCTCAGCGACACCAGGAATTCGCTCGTCAGTGGCGTCCGTAGTAGCAGAACTAGATAGCCTGACCAAAGTGCTTTGTTTTCCGTCAAAAGTGGAATGAATTCCATTTTTTATACTGCAAAGTGTGTCTGGGATGCCTGCAAATGTACTTACAGTTTCAACTGATGGAATAAATTATCACTGTTTGAACAATTATCTGTTTTACTTACCATGAGAATTCGCTCGACAGTGGCGTCCG
>JAWQFJ010006575.1:5000-12368 GCA_034096865.1 Theodoxus fluviatilis | reverse complement strand
CGCTGTCATCCTCGAGAGTAGGGCGGGTCGGAACGAGAAAACAGGAGGGCCCCGACAGGCTATGAAATACTCCTGCAGACTCGCAAGGCTCCGTCTCCCTCGAGCGTAGATCAGCGTAGCTGAAGAAGGGACATCTCCTCGCCACGAAGAGAAGAACGGGAAGGAAGGGAAGGAAAAAGAGAGAAGGAAAGAAAAGAGAAGAAAAGAGAAGAGAAGACAAGACCTGCAAACCAAAAACCCAGCAGTTAATGGATTGTCACACATCTCGACCGACAAGTAAAACAAGCAGCAAAAACTGAACCCACACAGTCACAGAAATAGGCAGATTCCCTCTTACCCAATTTTCGAGCTAACTTAAGTTTACACATATAGATTTACACGGGAAATTTAACCAAGTTTAAATTACCAAAACAAGCTTACACCCCACATACTTATACACCCGCGCACTGTCACAAACGTCTTGGGGTTCCCTGATGTTACAACCGTTCTTTTTCTCTCTCATATTCGGGCAAAAGAAAAATAACAGTTGTTAACAATGTAATTATTTAATTATACAAACATGAATTTTTGTAGTTCAATTAATCTCTGGCGATTTCAATCACCCTACCAAAACAGACACGGCCGGACAAGAACACACAAAGAAAACACAGGGGATAGTCTCTCTCTCCGGTGTACTCCAAGTCCAGAACAATATAATAAGAATAAAATTAAACGTCTTCACCTTGGCATCCAACGTGGGGCTCTCACGGACACTCCTTGATGGTGAGATCCTGCAGAGGATCTTCAGCTGTATCATTGTTCGTGTTGACACTCAACGTTTCGTTGTCCATCTTGAAATTCACTCCGTCGCCAGTCCTTCTCCTTCCCCTCCTCCCGATGTAGTCGTCGTTCTCTGAAGAGCCGACGGTGCCGCCAGCGTCCTTCTCCTCTTCTCCCTCTTCTTCTTCTTCAACCGTCTTCCTCCTCTTCTTCTTCGTCCTCTTCTTCTTCAATCGTCTTCCTCCTCTTCTTCAATCAATTTCTGTTTCTCTTCTTTTTCACGGATACAGGGCGTCGGTCTGGTGGCCTGACGGTGCTGCTATCCTTCTTCGTCCTCTTCTTCTGCAATCGTCTTCTTCTTCTTTTCTTCTTCAATCGTCTTCTGTTTCTCTTCTTCTTCACGGATACAGGTCGTCGGTCTGGTGGCCTGACGGTGCTGCTATCCTTCTTCGTCCTCTTCTTCTGCAATCTTCTTCTTCATCTTCTTCACGGATACAAGCGTCGGTCTGGTGGCCTGACGGTGTTGCTATCCTTCTTCCCACTCTTCTTCAATCGCCTTCTTCTTCTTCATCCCGTCCTCTTCCTCTTCTTCTTCGTCTTCTTCATGCCATCTTCTTCCTCTTCTTCTTACTTTTCTTCTTCCTCTTCCTCCTCCTCATCTTCTTTCTCTTTCTCCTCCTCCTCATCCTCCTGCTGCTGCTGGTCCAACTGATCTGTTTTGCTCCCTCTAATTTTCGAATCTTTTTCCAACAGGGTCAAACACGTCCTCCTCCTTCAAAATGCCGTCCAAATCTGTTCAACTAGGTCGAAAACGTCACATCCTCAAAAAGCCCTTGAGTCGACGTCATTCTTTTTAAAATGGCTAAATCCTTCAATTGGGTCAACTCTGACGTTCTCAAACAACTAGAATTCAGCATCGCAAACATCTTGTTATCATACAGAACTAAATGCAGAATGACCCAAAAATACACAGAAATCTAAGTACAGAAATTCTTTCAGATTACTGATTAAAACATTATGAATTTCTGTACGTGACACGCACATACAAAAATACGCATGCACAAAAATACGCACGCACAAAAATATGCACCTCAACAGGCCGTGAAAAACCTGCAGACAGCCCCTGCTGCAGTACGACTCGCCAAAGTCGTTCAGGTTGAACCCCGTGGCTCCAACTTTTAACTTTGCTCGCCCTACCGGCCATTCCTTACGCGGAATAGCCAGAGGTGCGAGCAAAGTGACTTGTCCCTTCGGCAGTCGGAATTCAAGTGACGCCAACGGCGTGAAATCTAGGCGCCAAAACTCGCGTGAGGTTGCATGCTGGGAGATTCACGGGCAAACGCTTTTTGCACGAGATCAAACAGCCACTGCTCCCCCAGCAACCGATTCAAATTTAACCCCGACCCAATTCTAAAGTCGTACCGTTGTCGGGCTAACCCCGACAGCCAGCCCACTGCCTCTTGACACGTGACCGTACCACTTCAGCTTTCTGCTTTTCACGATTGAGAGCAGGTCTTCGTACTGTCCAATTGCTCTCCTGATCCTGTTGCTGACTTCCTCATTCGTAACATGGTCTTTATATGAGATTTTCAGAATCTTGCGGTAGCATCTCATTTCCAGGGCTTGTATCCGTCTCGGTAGTTCAGATGTAAGTGTCCAGGTTTTGCATGCATTCAAGAATACGGAGATGGCCAGCGTGCGCATGAGCCTGATCTTCGACGCGAGAGTGATATTTCTGTCAAGCCATATTGGCTTCAACTTTGCCAATGCTGCTGTTGTTTGTGCTATCCTGGACAGTATCTCTGGTTTGGACCCTTCATCAGTCACGATAGATCCCAGGTATTTGAAGTTGTTCACAGCTTCCAGTTTTTGGCCCTTCACTTTGATTTCCATTTTGAAGCCAGAGGATTGTTCGTCGTCACCTTGGTCTTCTCGGCGCTGATCTCCATGCCATATGCCTGTGAGGTCTTGTCCAGGTGCTCGACAAGACTAGTCAGCTCCTCTTCACTTCCTGCTAATCCATCAATGTCATCAGCAAAACGTAAGTTGGTGATCTTTCTGCCACAGATGCTGATTGATCCTTCGTGGTCTGCTAGGGCATCAGTCATTATCCTTTCGAGGAAGAGGTTGAAGAGTGTGGGGGAGAGTAGACAGCCCTGTCTGACTCCGACCGTTGTCCTGAACCATTCGCCTGTGGTACCATTGAACAGGACTGCGCTGGTCGCTCTGTCATAGAGATGTTCGACGACTTTGATGATCTTGGAGCTGATGTTGTACCTTCTCATTGCGGCCCACAGCGCAGCATGCCAGACTCTGTCAAATGCCCGGGTCACCAAGGACCGCGCCCACCGTTGCACAGCAGGACGGAGGAGATAAATGTGTTACTGATGCCAAGAGAGTCAAGATCAGAGAAAGAGAAAATTTTACAACAGGTACATGGAACATCAGAACGTTGCATGCAGAAGGGAAAATCGAAGAGCTTACGCATGAGATGGCAAGATACCAATGGAACATTCTCGGACTCTGTGAGGTGAGATGAACAAAATTTGGGGAAATGTCAACCCATGAAGGGCACAAGCTGTTTTACAGCGGTAGAAACAACAAACATGAACATGGAGTAGGGTTTCTTGTCCACAGAGGAATAACATCTTGTGTTATGGGCTGCCGACCAGTCTCGAGTCGAAAAGTGAAAAGAACACTTGGACAAAAAGGGAATGTAAGATGGATTCTGCCAAGACATCCACTGTGGACCAGTCAGCTCCACTCAAGGCATCATTTTTGTTGCATCATCCGAGTTATAAAGGGAACTTATTATTTTGATGCTGTACACTAATCTGCATTCTCTTTTAAATCCCACCAAACACATAATAGATTAGGAGTTTATGCAGTGATAAGTAATATTTATTTGTGTGTATCCATGTCATGTCAGCATGTGAGCAATATCGTGCATGCTTTCATGAGTGTATTCATTAGCTGCACATGTGCATGTGCAAATTTGCACGCTCTTATGTATGCATGCTTCTGTGTATGTTACTGTGTGTGCATAGGAGTGTGACTGAATGTGACTGTGTGCTTTCCTCTGTATGTGTATGTGTGTGTGCATGTGTGCACGCACTTGTGCATGTGTGCACACACTTGTGTATGTGTGTGTGTGTTTGTATGTGTGTTTGTGTGTGTGTTTGTATGTGTGTTTGTGTGTGTGTTTGTATGTGTGTGTGTGTGTGTGTGTGTGTGTGTGTGTGTGTGTGTGTGTGTGTGAATACTATACTGATGATAAAAATACTTCTGTCAAGGGGCCAATATGAATTTGGAGCTGACATTCGAGCAATTTTATGAAGAAAGAATATAAAGCAAGCCATTATTAAATTCCAAAATACATAACATGATGATACATTGCTAGTATATATAGATTACAAGAAGTGACTGCATACTCATGCTGCAATTTGTTTTTCCTCATCTTCTATGAAATATATCAATGAATCTGTAATTGTGTTGCTAAAAATATATATAAATATATAAAGTATGTGTCATTGGAAAGATAACTGCAAGATGGCTTCAGGTTTCGTAGTAAGATGTTTTATGTCAATACTTTTTTTAAACCCTAGGTTTGTTAGTTAATTAGTTATTCAGCAAAATAACTCAAAACGATAAAAACGGATCCTAATGAAAATTGGTGGAAGGTCAGGCATTCTCCCAAATAAGAATCCAATGTATTTTGGAGGTAATATGGTGTCTCGTTTTGGAATTACGACCACAACGATAAATTTTATTGCAAATCAGTTTAATCACGAAGTTGATGACGTCGAACTATTGAAGACATCGTCGTATGCGTTCGGCACTCAGAAATCGCTATATATCAGCCAATAGAATGAACCAAACTTCGTAGCGTCAGGCCTGGATAGCCGAAAATCCTGCTTTAATTAAATATACATATCATGGAATAAAACGTTTGGCTTTCTTGAGGCTGGTTGCGCTCTCAGTGTTCGCTAGACTAGTGTGACAATGACGTCGTGATGAACAACTGCGAACACTTTCACAGGTAGGGTTACCGAGTAAGTCTAAAGGCTGAACACGTAACACCATACGACTCTAAACATTGACCAAGTTAGCAAATCTCCATGTGTACCTTGAAAGATTTTTGGCCAGAGCCAGAGGGCTTCAACTATTACTTCACTGATTCCATAAAATCATAAAATAAACACAACGGTCCAAGCTCAGTTTCACGGTACAGCTTGAGAGCGAGTGCACAAGGGTCGCATCTATAGTGCGCACGGTACCACTGAATTTGCATTTTGATGTAGTGGCGAACAACTTGGAAGCATACATAAGAGTTTGGGAAAACAGCATGCTTCCAGGTTCGCGGATTCCGGGGATTCCGTGAATAATGCAGCTATATTTATAATATCGCAGTCAGCAGCAACCTACGAGCTCGTAACTGACAGAAAATGTGACACTACTCGTCCTAAAACGTTTCTTTCGTAATCTACTTATTTTTCATTCAGATATGACATTCTCCAAAGCGAGTAGAAAAGTACGAAAATTCTAATATATGTGGGAAAATTACCCTAAGAGCTAGACCTAAGTAGAGTCGTTATCGTCTCCGTGATTGGCGGAGCCGACGAAATCCCGCATGACTATTAATAGTACACACAGTACACAGTAATTTATACCACATATAGGAACCACATATATATAAGCCGTGACACCTGCAGTTGTGGTTCGCTGGCTCGTGCTTTCCTGCTCAGTCACTTCTGCTCTGCTGCAGCAGTCCTGTTTCCCTCACATGTCAGGGAGCCCTGGTAGACACAGGAGCGCCAGGGAGATCTGTCTTGAGCAGTCTGCTCCCGGGTGTCCTGGTTAATATTGAAGGCCTTCAAATTGGACGTCAGGAAGTCCATGTCTTCCTGTGTCTTCCCTGGAAGCGTGCCCTGTTGTAGCTCACCATAGAAGAGCCCCTTTGGCAACCGGTGGTCTGATATGCGAGCTACATGGTCTGCCCATCTCAATTGTGCCTGCATTTAGATGATATGGATTCCCGGCAGACTTGCTCGGTCGAGGACTTCAGTGTCTGAAATCCTGCCTTGCAACTTAATGGCCAGGAGTCTTCTAATGCAGGTGGTGTGGAAATGATTCAGCGTCTTGGCGTGGTGCTGGAATACTGTCCACGTTTCCCACGCATACCGCAGTGAGGGCAGGACAATTGCTTGGTAGACCCTCAGCTTTGTCTGAAGTCTGATGCCCCTCCTGTTCCACATAATGGAATGCAGTCTGCCGAAGGCCAGACAGAACGATTCCATGCACGAGAAAGTGTTGTAACGTTCTTGACTGTGACACGTCACAGGAATATCGTCACGACACGCAGATGTACACGTGAGGGAAAGCCTCCGACACTCGGGCCTACCTCTGGGACTCGTCAACTCCAAAGCAGGCAGCAAGCAGAGGTAGTGTAGGGCGGGAACTGCAGGACCCTGTCGTCAAGGATGGTTGCCGCGGACCTCGTGGAACTTTGGTCACAGTGCACAGCTGTCCCGACACCGCAGTGTTGTCGACCACAGAGAAAAATGGCGATGTCGACTTGTGGATAAGCGTGAGACGTTTTGAGATGCAGATATATATGAACCACACACGCAGGACAGCTGGCCTTTGTCCCGGTGACAGGTTGTTTACTTTACCCTTGTACTACTTGCTTAAGGCAAAGATCAAGCTATAACATGGAACAAAACTTCTCGTGGAATGAAATCCGCACGAAGAAGCCGCTCCCACACCGCGCCCAAGGTCTGTACAAAGCCCAGTCTTCACGGGTCCTTGCCTTCACGACTGAACAGCCGACCCAACGTTTGGAAAGTTTTCCTCCCCTCATTTCAACCGTTCTGCGCACTTAGCAATGTGGGAACTGTGGCCGCTTGCTGAGACCAGCCATTTGCGCTTGCTGGCTGCGTCCTGCATTGGAGGCAAATAAGAAGCTAGATTTGCTCTCTTGAGGGAGGAGTCTCACCTACTTTTCCTTCTTCCACTCAGAGGTAAAACGGGGTCCCTGTGAGGACAGAGATGCAAACGTGTGACACTGTCATTGGATGCCTGATTGTATGCCACCAGGGAGTTGTGTTGGAGTGATCGTGAGATGAGTCCATGAGCGGGGAGTAAAAGTCACGCCTGAGCATCCTTCAGTGTCTTGAATACGAGAGCAGAATAGCAAGCAACGTCACCCAGCCGCTGGCTGCCCCTCCTTCAGTTGTTTCCCCTTCCTGCGGGGATCTCGGACCCCGCTCACATTTCGCACTTTGCATATTCCTAAGTCGATATTTTCCCTAATGAATTAAAAACAGTTTACTAGAATGGTATGTAAGCACAATCCATGCACTATGACCGCTCCTTGGGAAATAAATTAGCGAGCACGTGAACGGAAACCCGCCAAATGCGAGGGTGTTGGTGATCAGAGCCGTGGGAGGGGATGGAGTTGTCAGACAATATCCCTGAAAACTGGTTGTAGGCGGTTTATTTTATGAATTCTGTCCTGTAGCAATGTAGCCGAGTGGTTAGTATGCTTGACCTGATTCACGTTGCTTAGCCTCCTAGTTGGCGAAGATTTCTCTTGAGCGAGTCTAACTG
>JAWQFJ010006573.1:0-20000 GCA_034096865.1 Theodoxus fluviatilis | reverse complement strand
CGACAGAGACAGAGACACACACACAGACAGACAGACAGACGGACGGACGGACGGACGGATAGTCAAAAACAGAGCGCGAGAGAGAGAGAGAGATAGAGAGAGAGAGGGAAAGAAATAGAGAGCGAAAGAGAGAGAGGGACAAAGAGAGTGACATAGATAGAGAGAGATAGAGAGAGATAGAGAGAGAGATAGAGAGAGATAGAGAGAGATAGAAACAGACAGACAGACACCAAAAGAAAGAGACAGAGACACAGACAGATGGATAGAGAGAGAGAGAGAGAAAGAGAGACTGACAGACAGGGACAGAGAGAAATAGAGACATTGCGACAGAAAGACAAAGAGAGGGAGAGAGAGAGACAAAGAAAGTGACGGAAAGAGACAGAGAGAGTGATAGAGATGGAGTGAGAAAGAGAAAGAGAGACTCACAGACAGGGACAGACAGAAAGAGTGAGATAGAGATATTCAGAGAGACACAAAGAGAGAAAGAGATTCAGATAGAGAAAGCGAGATAGAGAGAACGAGAGAGACAAAGAGAGATACAGAGACACAGAGACAGAGACCGAAAGGAAGAGAGTAAAAGAGAAGAGAGAGAGAAACAGAGAGAGAGAGAGAGAAACACACAGTGAGAGAAAGAGAAACACAGATAGAGAGAAACACACAGAGAGAGAAACACACAGAGAAACACAGAGAGAGAGAGAAACACACACAGAGAGAAACATAAAGAGAGTAAGACTAAGAGAGAGAGAGAAACAGAGAGAGAGAAACACATAGAGAGAAACACAGAGAGAGAGAGAAACACAGAGAGAGAGAAAAACAGAGAGAGAGAGAAACACACAGAGAGAAACAGAGAGAGAGAAACTCACAGAGAGAAACACAGAAAAAAAGACAGTGAGAGAGAGGGGGGAGTATTTTCACAACACAGTCTACCATAGTCTCCACCAACGCCAAGACGCCAAAGGCACAAGCGCCAATGGAGTAGACTTGGGGGGAGGGGGGGGGGGGGGGAGCGTTGTAGGGGAAGGGAAGAGTCAGACGAGGCTTGGGATAGGGGGAAGACCAACCTAGAAATGCTGGACCCTTGGCTGTCCGCGAGAAATTCCCTGAGCGTCGCTCTAAGTCTCCCCGGGGTAACTTCGATTTTGGACTGAGCTGCATCCCAGTTGTGGTGACAGAGTTACGATGGTCATCTCCCCGTCTCCACTACTCCCCAACACGCACCCTCAAGTAGGCTGATGAGGAGAGTCCTACGCCTCTAAATCTCTGTATAGGCCTGCACAGTGTCCGTTCTCTCTCTACGAGGCGTCTTCGGCACATAGGTAGGAAGGTTTATTGGAAGGGTACGTAGGTAGGTGGGTTCGTAGATAGGTACGTAGGTAATAGAGAGGGAGGGAATGAAGGAGGGAATAAGATAGGTAGGAGGGAGAGAGGCAGGCAGGTAGGTAGGTAGGTAGGTATTTAGGTAGGTAGGTAGGTAGGTAGGGAGGGAGAGAGGGGGGGAGGTAGGGAGGTATGAAGGTAGGGAAGTACGTGAGCGGGAGGGTGAGTGGGTAGGTAGATCGGAAAGTGCGCAGATAGGTCAAGTGGCAGGTAGAGAGACAGACAGACAGGCAGACAGACAGACAGACAGACAGACAGACACAGGCACAGACACACAGACAGACAGACACACAGACAGACACAGATAGGCAGGCAGACAGACAGACAGGCACACAGACAGACAGGCAGGCAGGCAGACAGGCAGACAGACACACAGATAGACAGGCGGACGGACGGAGGGATGGACTGACAGACAGAGAGACAGACACACAGACCCAAGGACAGACAGGCTTATAGACAGACAGACACACCCACACACGCGCACACACGCACGCACGCACGCACACACACACACACACACACACACACACACACACACACACACACACCAATCATACAGACAGACAAACAGATACTCAGACACACAGAGAATATATCTAAGTGCCGGGGTCGGTTGTACAGTTACTGAAAAGAAGAGTAGAAGACAAGCAACCGACTGTTTCTTTCATGAGCAAGTCTGGCCCTCAAGAGGGCAGTTTGGGGGTTGTACTGCCGCCGATGCGGGTAATGACCGCTACAGGATGGAGATGCAGCGGGTTGGCAGGGGCGTGCAGCGATGTTCTGTATCCTTTTCGGCAAGCTTTCAAAGCTGAGGCTTCTTCATCAGGCCAAAGTAACTCACAAAGTAATTCACACTATATATTTCCATTCCACAGCCAGTCTTGTTACTTTGGCCTGATGAAGAAGCCTCAGCTTCGAAAGCTTGCCGAAAAGGATACAGAGCATCGCTGCACGCCCCTGCCAACCCGCTGCATCTCCATCCTGTAGCGGTGATTACCCGCATCGGCGGCAGTACAACCCCCAAACTGCCCTCTTGAGGGCCAGACTTGCTCATGAAAGAAACAGTCGGTTGCTTGTCTTCTACTCTTCTTTTCAGACACACAGAGAGACAGACAGACACACACACACACACACACACACACACACACACACACACACACCAATCATACAGACAGACAAACAGATACACAGACACACAGAGAGACAGACATACACACAAACAGATACTCAGACAGACAAACAGATACACAGACAGACACACATATACACAGACAGACAAACATACAAAGAGACTAATGACTATTGGGCACAGACTGACCGCAACAAAGGACAGACTGACAAGCTGTGAAGGGACGGTTGTGCCAGATGAGATGGATTCCATTCCTGACAGCGGAGTGACGGGAGGGTTTGGGTAATCTTCGTTGGAGAGCCCCAAAGGCGTGAGATTCGCCGTCTGGCATCTATTGCCTTGTGTTCATCGAGTTTAAATGGACTGACAGCTCTTGTTGAGTGGTCAGAGGAAGTTCGTCGCAGTTGTCGTTCTTGGGTTGACTCCCATCTCTCAGAACGAGGCTAGGCCTCAAGTCATCACCTGTCCCTAGTCTCCCAGTAGGCTTGGTTCTATTCTACTTCGAGAGTCTTCATAGAAACCGTTTGATGAACTGTTGATTTTTCTCGCGTGATTCCCAGAGGTGTGCGCACGTTGGTGTTAATTTACATCTCGGTCCAATCTATGTTTGAAGGGCGCCTCTATTCCTACTTGTCCTTGTTGACAAGTGGACGGGGAGACTGGTGTTAGGGGATGGCATTGGGGCCGGGTGGAGGGTTGGGGGATGGGGGGGATGGGGTGAGGATGCGGGGAGGAAGTTCTTTGAATCCTAAGAAGTTGGGAGAAGGTTTTGGAGGAAGAAAGGAAGGTTGCAGAAGACGCTGACGCTGTCGACTTAGAAGCTGTCACTCTCCTCTTTATTGGTCGTCTCTTCCTCCGACTGTCAACGCGTTCCCCAGACAACGGACACAATGACAAGCGTCCTGATGGCAGCCAGAAGACCGAGTGACGCTCATTACGCCTGTCTTCGCCCACGAGGAGGAAGTCTCCATCAAAGAAGATTGGACCGTTTGAGTGGAGAGAAACTTCGGCGCAGTTCAGCCCTTCTCCCACTTCCTGGGTGACGGCGACGATAGAGAACAGACCCACGACTGCCCATTGATGTCCTGTAGATGTAGAAACGTAGGAATGGAGCGCAGTGAGGATGGAAGAGGAGGAGTTGGGGAAACGTGAGAGATGTTCGAGGAGAAGTGTGAAAGGAAGTAATTTTGTCTGTAGTTTTAGCGACTTTTATCCTGTCTAACCTTGGAGTCAGTATCCACTTGCAACCCTTGCTTCTTTCGCTTTACCCATCAAAGGTTACCTAAATATACGAGTTCTTCCTTCTTATTTTGTTTTTGCTTTTGTTTTCGATGAGCATTGTCGACACTTTTTACACCAATGATTGCACACCCGGCTTACCGGGCCCGGCGCTGAGAATGGACAGGGATGTAGGCCTACTTTACGGACAATAAAGTAAAGCCTAATTCATTACGTTTCTTTTTTGATGATAACAGTTCAGACATGCAACATTTTAGACACTTGGATTACATCGACGCTCTAATTTCAAATCCGCAGTTTCCCGATGCTCGCCATGAATTTTATGAGGTTGCATGGACTCCTGCAATCTCATGCATGCTTTTGCACAGTTCCCAAGCACGAAGACTAACTTATTCTCATTTGTAATGCCTGCAACTGACTACGTATATATCGAAAGATCGCCCAAAGATTACTGACCTCTGTCCATTGTCAAGCCCTTTGTCGCTCTTCCCCCAGTATACATGCAATATACGAGCTGCGTTCCCCATGGGGTATCAACACCGATCAGAAACAAACGGAAGTTTCATAGAAGAGCGCCGGCGACGAGCGCTCGGGTAGCGCAATCTCTCAGACCTGAACCCGCCCATGCAAACGCTTGCCGTGGATGTTCATCTCTAAACGTTTTTCAAACATATCGATAAGAAAAGCTACCCTTTGAGAAACGAGCCTTCAAACATATTGATATGAAAAGCTACCCTTTGAGAAACGAGCCTTCAAACATATTGATATGAAAAGCTACCCTTTGAGAAACGAGCCGTCAAACATATTGATACGAAAAGCTACCCTTTGAGAAACGAGTCTTCAGTTGACGTTAAGCTTTTTTGTCAAATGTACAAGGTGCATTTGATTTTTTTAAAAATAGACTTCCGCCCCTGATTGCCCCAAGAGCAGCGCCCTATTTTTATTGGCAAGCAGTGGTGGCAGCCGAGGATAGTTGCCCAGTTGCCTCCTTTTCAGCCACGCAGACCTCAGCCCATCGCACACGACGTGCGACGGAGCAGCAAGCAGACCATGCGCGCGTCGACAAAAACTAGTTCGCTGCCTCGAATACGAAGCAGTCTATTTGCCGGCAACAAAACAGCGGTGCAGCCAGCAATCAACCAATCAGAAAAGAGCTCTTGGGAGGAAACCATTGAGTTACATGATAGTAGCCATGTAGTATCGTGTAGCTCCGAGGGACCAACTCGTGAAAGAGAGGCTCGTCGCGAGATGAATCAAAGAGAAGTTGTCTCTCGGTCACGTTGTGTGCAGCGGGCTTGAGCGCCTTGCTTTACCTGGCCATGCTTGAGTCAACCGCTGACTCAGTCACACATTGCCTTGACGCGAGGAAACCAACTGCTTTCTCGCTTGGCAAACAAAGTGCGTATCGTAGGGCATTCCTTGCGTCTTCTCGCGAGTTTCTTGCGAATCTCGCCGCAAACAGACCTTACGCAACTCGCCGTCCCTAAGATTTCTCTTCAGATCCTTGGTTTCCTCGCTCTAAGCAACGCACGTCAGGCTGTTCTGATCGATGCAAAATAAGCAATACATGTACATGTGCTCTTATTTATTACATAATGTTATACCCTGGTCACTGGGCTACACTTTTTATAACTCCAAACATCACCTTAACTTCCTGTGGAGCTTGCGGCCAGATTGCAGAGGAACGTGCCAAAGTTAGCTTTCACATTTTTTCCAGCTAAGCACATACAAGTACTCATTTCATTCAACTACACACCCTGGGATCCGCGCACTTTAGAAGTAGCCGCAAGCGACTACAGGTCAAACGCGCTCACCATTTGGTCACACACCTGAAGCGCTGGGCCGTTAGGTCAGTCGTACACCAGCCCCGAGTTGCGCAGTCTAAGCGCTTTCAAGCGCTGGACGGGAGCAGCGCTTGCGCCGCTCAAACGCTTCGCTAAATTTCCCGCTCATCACCGCTCCCGTCAAGCGCTTGAAAGCGCTTAGACTGCGCAACTCGGGGCTGGGGCCGGTTCAATGAGAAACAACACAACCCGACTAGAGCAGTGCGACTGTGTTGTCGACCGCTGCTCGACGTCCGCCGACGGACCACTCGTTGCGTTCAATGAGCAAGTTACCGCGACTGTAGTCAGACATCGGTGTGGTCATTCGACTTCGGTTGTGTTAGTCGCTATTTTTTTTGCAAATTTCCACTTCCGCTCTCAACATCCGCCGGCGAAAACTCGCGCGCAATATGGAGGACGACGACAGTACGGAATCTAGTTAGTGCCATCCGTGGTCAAAAATAGAGATAAATCGACTTTTAGAGCTTGTAATTGAGAACAAGACACTGCTGGAGGGAAAGCACGGGCCTTTGGTGACCGAGGCAAGCAAGCGGAGGAAATGGCAGGATATAGTGACAGCCATAAATGCGTGTGGGGTGGCACTACGTAACGTGGACAAGTGCAAAAAGAAGCTACGGGACCTAAAGAAGGGCGATTTCACGCGTCCCACGCTGACGCTCTCAGCTTGTATCATGGTGGCAGCCAATCACGGTTCGCACTTGTGGAACAGGAGCATAAGCAGAGCTCTGCGATTGGGAGATAATTTTAGCTTGTGGACGGGCTCTGTGCTGAACGTGTGAAATCGCCTCGTGTACCGCGGGGTTTAACAGGGTCAGTCTTTGACCTATGGGCGCCATGTTTGTAACTTTCCCCTAGTTTTTCCTAAGGTGTATCGGTGTTTAGATTGAGATAAACAAATATCGGGTCCAATGATTATACTATTCCTGTCAACAGTTTTATTTCACCTGAAGTAAAGTGATGCATATAACAAGAGACGTTGTGCAGCCAACATATGAGAGACTGATGTTGAATACGAAGCAATTCCGATCGAATTCAGCTCGCTGCTTTGTTTTGTGCTGCCGTGAAAAGCATTTGCTCTGAAGAGCTCTGTGGTATCAATTTCCTGTTATCAACAAATCAAGCTGCATTTCACGAAAGCAAATAATTTATTTGTGGATTTTTGCACCGCTATGTATACTTAATTGCATTCAAACATAGTCTGTCTAGATTATTTTCCTATGTTGCTTTCACAGCTCTTGCAAGCAGAGTCCGTGCAGTGTGAAGTACAGAGGGGATCGGGACACTGTGGGGGCTCAAGCTTCAGAATAAATTCAAGATGTGCCACCGGCTCAGATCAACAGCTTCCAACTGGACAATGATGATTGGAACGCCAGACGACTAGCAAGAGGTGCATGAGTTAGACAGACAGACACACAGACTAATACAAACACACACGGACGGACGGACACACGTACACGGGCGCGCGCGCGCACACACACACACACACACGCGCGCGCGCGCACACACGCTCGTTTCATGTATACACCTCGATACTCCATTTGACCTCTATTACGAGCCATGATGGAGTATGTCGAATGTCTCATTCCATGAGTTTCGAGCGCAAGCAATCTCTTACATTTTCCTGGGGTGCTTCTTGAATATCGGCTATGCCTCCATCCACTCACCCACCTTTGTTTTTTGTCTGCCTGCCTGCCTGCCTGTCTGCCTGCCTGCCTGCCTGCCTGCCTGCCTGCCTGCCTGCCTGCTATCTCTGTCTGTCTCTGTCTCTGTCTGTCTCTGTCTTTCTCTGTGTCTGTGTCTGTCTGTCCGTCTGTCTGTCTGTCTGTCTGTCTGTATGTATGTATGTGTCTGTCTCTGTCTCTCTCTGTCTCTCTCTGTCTCTCTCTGTCTCTGTCTCTCTCTGTCTCTGTCTCTCTCTCCCTCTCCCCTCTCTCTCTGTCTCTCTGTCTCTCTCAGTCTCTCTCTCTGTCTCTCTGTCTCTCTCAGTCTCTCTCTCTGTCTCTCTGTCTCTCTCTGGCTTTCTCTCTCTCTCTCTCTCTCTCTCTCTCTCTCTCTCTCTCTCTGTCTCTGTCTCCCTTCCTCCCCTTTATGATTGCGTATCTATTTCTCCATGAAGACGTAAATGGCGCTTCAGTACAGCTCTAATGGGAGAATTATCTCTTCAGTCGTTATTTTAATCCTAATCTGGGTTTGTACACTGATCAAAATAACTTTCATCGCAGTATTTCTCAGCACGTCGTCGGACACGATGGCCAGATGAATGGATGGGTGGGTGGATGGATGGAGTGTTACGGCCCATCACTCTCTATGGACTATGCAAACCAAGATTCACGAAAACCATTAGAATAGGTCAGAGCAAGAGCAGGTCAAGCCTGGATTTCCCTACTTATGCGCCTTTGACGAATCGCTTAGGGAGACGCGGTAGATGTATTCACGTCCTCAACCCACATTGTGGCATGATGGTGGAAAGTGGAATGGTCATGACGAATTCAAGCTCCAGCATACGACATGCGCACTCTTGATTAGAACCATCGACTTGCTGCAGGAAGTACCGCCAAATGTAGCAGAAGGCGGGAACTTGGTTGGGCTACGCAGGGAGGACACTGTCCTTTTCTGTCCATTCCCCACTTTCCTCCCTCTGTCTGTCCTCCTCTCTGCTCTTCCCATTTCCCCTCCCGGCAATCTCTCACAGAGATCTCATCACGCAGGATTTTCCCGCTTACAGAGACGCTAATTAGACCTGGCTGTCTGCTCTCCCGAGGCGTGTCATCACGTTTGTGTGAGAATTGCCAGCATACAAGGGGCATGAGAGCAGACAGACGTGACAAGTGAGAGGAGATATACTGACAAACAGCTGCATGCGCGTGCACAGACTCGCAGACTCACACTCACATACACACACGCGCGGTCGCACGCACACACACACACATACGCACAAGCGTTCACACAAGCACGCACGGACGCATGCACGCACACACACACTCACATGGATGCATACACACACACAAACACACACAAACATCACATACACACGCACACTGACACGCACAATCACAGACTCATACACACGCACGCACGCACGCACACAGACAAACGGTTACGAGCAGAAGCAGAGACACAATCCTACAAACATACATTCACACAGCAGCCCGCCCAGCCTCGCAGTCAGACTACTAATGCACGTGACTATGCAGGCTGTCACGGAGAAAAGCATTAAAGCTTGGGGGGGGAGGGGGGGGGGACATAAACGGTCAACCGTCGATAACAGCGCTGCCTGGTGCCAAGCAGGGAAGGTGACAGGTCTGTCCTGAAAGCCTTACGATTCCGCATAAAGCTGCAGATGCCTGGCCACTGATGACTAAGTAGTCCCCAACGGAGAAGTATTGTCTGGCTGACTTTGAGTCGGGTCATTCATTCGCATACTTGACTACCATGTGTACTCGAGTGTGTGGCGTGTTCTAGTGGTCAAGACGCGTGCGTAGGTGACGGCATGGAAAACCTTGAGAGTGTTTACAGAGGCAACATGATAAACGGCGCCATCTGCTTCATCTGCCCTTGCCTACCACCCAGATTCTGAATAGGTCACATTAATCAGTCCTTTACATGTAGGTTAATCGTCTTTGTCTGCAACTTCCAGGACGTTGTATAAAGTTGCTGAATAAGACTACAGCAAATATGACAGTTCATCAGTTTCACCGATGGATATGCACGCTAGGATATCTGATTAGCGCTTTCCCTGTCACTGTCAGCAGAGGGGTTTGTGTGTGTGGAAAATATCCCCACAACATCATGTCGTTCTTTCTGGCAGTGCTGCAGAAGCAAAGGAAGTAACAGTGAACATAGAGTCATGGCGATGGACTTTTCGGCAGTTTCAGAGAGAAGTATTCACTTTGCAAACAATTTACTCTAGCAACCAGTGTACATCACAATGCACGACTGTTTGTCGCAACAGGACACAGAACCCCAAATAATCATGGTTAAAGAGAGGTTTGACACGTTAGCTTTGCTGCGACAAACCGCAGCTCCCCAATTTTTCACGCAGTCATAAGATGCAGTCGGAAACCTCACATCTGCCAAGATTGTGCATTTTGCTGCTGGTCTCACATTGATTCTCCTCTCCGTTTCTGTTTTTCTTTCCTTTTTGCCCGGAAGTGACGACCGTGGACAGAATGAGGAGCTCACGAAGAACGTGATCTGACATGCCGGCAGAGGACGCTGACCCCTTCTCTAGGGGGAGACAACTCTGGCTCTTGAAGAGCGGTCATGTGGCTAGGAAGGCACCCATGCGACATGGGGCTGATTGGATTTAGCCAATTATGCTCGCCTCAGACGTAATTATGGACTTGTAAGTGCTTTTTGTGTTTACAAACGATGCAGGGTGGAAAAGAAAAAAAAGAAGAAAAGTGAGTAAATCATTGAATGGTCGATGAATCTTACCACACCACGACCGCCATCGCCCTCCACCCGAACTTTCCCTTCGCTGTGGCTGATTTCGGATTCTCGAACGGACGTCAGTGTCTGCCTACACGTTTGCGTCATAACCCCGATGAACATCTACTGACTTGCTGTTTGTTTATGCTTGTTTGCGCGTTTTTTCGCTGGCTTGCTTGCTCGCTCGTTTTTCTCGTTCGCTAGCTTGCTTGCTCGCTCGCTTCATTCAATAATCTTTTGTTAGTTTGTTTTCTTGCTTTCTAAATTCGTTGTTTGCCTATTTGAGCTGTTGCATGAATGAATGAGTTACGATCATTTCTATCGATGCCATCGGTGCTTGTAGTGGATGGTTACACACAGACACACAGACAGGCACACGGACAGACGCACAGACACACGGGCAGACACACAGATACGCAGCAACACACACAGAGAGAAAGAGACGCCTCCATCATCTGAGTTGGTGTGCATCAGAGATACTATAGTTACATGATGGTGACTCTGGAGAGAACAACGTAGAAATCACCCATATCTGACGAACAGCCTGGCCACGTGCATAAGACAGAACGGAATTACTACGCGAAAGGAACTTACCACACACAATTCTGTGGCATCTACGGGTAGAGCTCCCCGCATAAATTTTTATTTACGAACACAATATCAAAGATTATATTTCTATTTTATAATGAGATGACTTCGACGATGATGACAATGATAATAATGACGACGATGACGACAAATAATATGATGGTGACAACGACGACGACGACGACAATAAATATGTCGACAACGACGTTGATGATGATGATGATAATGATGACGACGACGACGACGACTGTAATGTTCCCACTTTTCGTCGTCGTCATCGTCGTAGTTGTTGTAATGGCCTCGACACACTCTCACAGTCGGCAGACCCCAGATTCTGACTGCATCTCTCATTACATTGTCTCATGGAGAGGCAGACGGAACAAACGATTTTAGAGCGAAGGGTCTCTCAGCGCCCCACTCGATGTGCGCAGATCACGGAGAAGGGAGAATTTGATTCAGCGCTTCAACGTAGAGAGTTGTCAATTCCCGTGGATCGGACTGAAATCTCATTGAGGGAATCCGAATGCGGTTTGCGGGCCAGTGCTAATGTTGATTGAGAGTCCCTGCTGGCACTAACGGTGGAGCTCTCTAAGAGGGCTGGAGACGTGCAGGAAGGGGCCAAGTGTGCTGGCGTGAGATGCTGTCACCCCAGTCCCTGCTGTCTTTAGGTCTTTGTCACGTCTCTCCGGGGACTGGCGGCGCCTCGCTCCGCTGACCTCATTCTCATCCGCGTCTGACGCTGAATAACGATGGCGAAAACAGTCAAAGCAGCACGTGAAGAGGAAACCCACAACGAGGGTGAAAAAGGTCCGATTGAAGCGGCTTTGAGTCAGCCAATCACGAGCCTTGAAAATAGACGCCGCCAAGTGCACCAGATTTCGCACTCAGCTCGCACTCAGCTGCGCAAAGTTTGTGCTCCGCGTGATTCGGGTGTAATACTGCCAATAAACGTCGTTTAGCTTAAGATTACACCCGAATCACGCGGACCGTTAAGGTGCATGGAGTACAGTACCGCCGAGCAAGACGTTTGTCACAAAACGCAGATACATTAATGCGGCCAGATCTTAGCGTAACTCCCCGGGCGTGCGAAGTCAGTCAGGCGGAGTGGCGGGTGCGGTCAAAGGTCAGAATAACCAACTACTTCGACCATTTCAGCCTTATTCATGAGTGGCTTCAATCGGCCTTTTACGTGGTGCAACTGCAGGCGTACATGGAGGAAGGAGACACAGCCAAACAGGGCCTGACTAGGGAGGGGGGGGGGGGGGGGTTTACAGGGGTTGCGTAACCCCACCCCACCCCAGCCTAAACATGTACCTCAACTATGTAGTTTTTTTTGTTTCTTTTTTCTTGGGGAAAGGGAAGTCTTGGGGGAGGGGGGGGGGGGGGGGGAGGAAGGGATGAGAGGCGGGTTCAATCATTACAAATCCGGGGAGAAAATTCAAGCCCCCCCCCCTTAACTTTCTTGTTTAGTGTTTGTTTATAATGCTTAAAATGGCATTTGCATGCAAGGGGAGGCCGTCTTTCCATCTTGAAATATCATATACCCTTCACCCCCTGGACCCTCTTTTGCACCACCACCCCCTTCACTGTACATAGTCCGGCCCTGCCAAACAAAAAAGGGCGACTGGGGACCTGCCCAACTGTCATTCAGATAGCCTGGATACAAGGTAAGACGCTCTTGATAGAACACCCATTGAAGGCCAAACATTAGCAAGAACACTTCACAACACAGGATAAAGAGTATGACCGTCCACTCCGGAAGGAACTGTTTGAGGGATAGAGGACGTCCAGAGAACTTTGAACTTTTATTGTTCAGGCCCACCGCCCATCACACAAAGGTGCACAGATACATTCAACAAGACGACTTGTTGCATGGCTTGATGGCCATTATCAGTTGTTGTAGATAATGACTGCTCTCTTCGATTTTGGGCATAGTGTATAACATGGCCACGTCTCTGGTCTTCTCGGGATTTGAAGCTTCCATTCAAAGAGCGCAGCCTGAATAGATGCTGTGGATGTACCCTTGAAGATAGTGCTGTCTTAGATCGCTATGTAGCGGAGAGTAGACCAGAGAGTGTTCTTTGCTTTCGGTGAAAAGACAAAACTGACACCGTGTATCCAGAAGCACAGTGACTGTACCGCCCTTTTGCCTTGAGATCATTGATACCAAAACGGAAACGTACAAACATATTACGGGATATTCCAACTATAAGACTAAAATCGATAATTCTCTTCGCCACAGTGATTCTTAGAAGAAGAGTACCATTGATATGTTGGGCTGTCTTTGCAATGTGCATGCCATGCCTGGTGGTTGACAATCTCTTTTAGACTCCGTCCAAAATGTCTGAGAAACTCCTTTTCGTACTCGACACCCCCATTCTACCTGACGTATGCAAGGTCAAACTTGCACAGGCAGTGTCCAATACTATCTATCTAATTGTAGTATTTCCTTTGCAAGATTTCTGAATTCCTTAGTGGTCCATTTATAAGAGGAATATTGGGGTAGTCAATAAATATGCGTATCTTGATATTACCTTCTCAATAAGGTTATCAATAATATGTTTGCATCAACGACTCGGCCACCAGGGGAAACAAAGGGTTGTTAAAAAATTGAAAGCAATGTGGGAACATGCAGACAAAAACAAAGTGTGGACTCAAAGACACGTTGTTCCTCGTCGTTGTTGTCTTTGGGTCTCTGTCGTCTATGCTCTCAAAGTCAGTGCGTCGCACTGCTTTTCTGAATTACCATTGCGTCTGCTGCTGAATAGCAACAGAGGAGACGTAAAATCAACAGGAAAGGAAGGAACACATACACATAAACACCGACGTAGACAGAACACAGAAGAAAAAAACCCACTCATGGCGAGTGAAAGATCCGCACATACAGATTTGGACATTCGAGTAGAGAAAGTAAGTGTTGGTGGAACAGACATTACTGGTCAGCCATCAGTGACTCACCTGCTCAACACCATGCAGAGAATGTGAAGAGTAACACCTGGAGAAGCTCTCGGAGAGGTCAAGGGACGTGCAGAAAAAGTCCAGGGGTGGGGTCCAATGTGCATCACCGTGGACCTGCTCGTCTCGAGGGCTTGATCACGTGTGCATGGAAAGACGGAGCCTCGTCCTGTTGACTGTGAACCTCTTATCTGGCGAAATGTAGGTATGTACGAGCTCGTGTGTATGTATTGGATCTTCTATAGCACCCATCTTACGCCCATGGGCATGCTCGAGGCGCTCGACACAGTCAAAGTTCAAATAGATGGATCTTCAGGCAGGATTTAAATGTCTGAAGCGATGGTGATTTTCGGAGCTCCTCAGGAAGGCCATTCCACAGCTTTGGTCCGGCCTTTGAAAATGCTCTCTCTCCAGACTTCCTGGTGTTGCAGCGTGGAACTTGGAGAAGTGCTCGTGACGACAATCTGAGATCTCTTACAGGCACGTAATTCTTTAGGAGTTCAGTCAGGGGCTGCTCCAATGACACAGTTGTGCACGTGGCACAATGTTTTGTAATGTCAACAGCGATAGCAGTAAATACAGGAGTTAAAGAAGAAACACACATACACACACATAAACACTGACGTACACGGAAGGACACACAACAATGAACCCACATGGCGACTGGGAGACCCAAACACACAGGATCAGACGTCGAGAAAAGGTAGAGCAGCCATTGATGGTCACCCATCAAAAACGTTCCTGCTCAACCCCGAGCAAAGCGTGTCGCAGGACACTTCTGTAAAGACTCTTTGACAGGACGACGGACATCTATGGAGAGACAAGCATGTGGACGTAAGAAATGTTTTGTCCCGGTTGTTGTAGTCTTATGGTCTCTGTCACGCTTCTGCAGTGATTGACAGAGCCTCGCTCTGAAGACCCGAACATCACTGATGTCTGCAAAGGAATGACAACTGAGGGGGAAAATCAAAGCAGAATCAAAGACGAATATTGAAGAACACACAATAAGACAAAGCTGATGACTGAGAGACCCAGACACACAGATTTCGACATGGGAGTAAAGCAAGCGGGTGTAGGTAAGGACAATAGTAAGAGGTTAGCCATCAGTTACTCTGCTTCTCATCACTAGGTGGAAAATGTGTCACGCTTCCCCAGAAGAAGCTGCTTGAGAGAACTTGGGTAGAACTGGGAAAGGCCAAGGATAGGAATGCAATGTGCATTGGTCTTGACCTGCTTGTCTCAATGTCTCCGTCGCATTTTTAAAATGAAGAACCTTTGAGGGACAAAAACATTTGTAATGAACCTTGAAAAATAAGCAAAGATATCACGTACCACGCTTCGTGACAACTTTTGCTCTGCTTACTTGAATTTCATCTGCACCCTTGGCTGAATTACAAGAGAGAAAAATAGAAAAACAGCAGGTGAACAAAAAGCATATACATACGACCGTACTTTAAAGGGCAGACAGAAAAACGAACAGGGAGACTCGTAGATCCAAGCTCACTCTGATATAGGCAGCCTAGAGGCAAAGGAAGAGCAGTCACGACGGCTAAGCTATCAATGTCTCTGCTGCTCAGCGCCAAGCAGGCAACGTGACGAGCCACCGCGGAAGAAGCCGTTTGGGGGGAATGGAGACGTGCAAGCAAAGACCAAAGATGGAGGTTTAGTGTGGACCTGCTTGTCTCAACGTCTCCATCCCGTCCTGCACTTCACGACAGTGTCTCTTGACTTGAGTCTCTTCTGCATCTCCCGCAAACTGACAGCAGTCAAGCAGAAGATGAAAAGAAAAGACCTCATACATACAAACGGATATTCACGGAAAGACATACTGTAAAAAGAGGCGGGGTGGGGAGATTCACTAAGATTCAGACGTGGAGACAAAGCATGTATTTGTCGGTGGAGCAGCGGTTAAAGGTCAGCCATCAGTGACTTCTCTGCTCAATATCAGACAGAGACTGCGACAGACAACTCCTGGAGGACCTGTCTGAGAGGATCAGGGTCGTGCCGGGAAAGACCAGTGCGTCGGTCTAGACCAACCTGGCTCAGTCTCCATCTCATCCTGCACGGAAGGACGGTACCTCGTATTGCTGACGTGAATCTCCTCTGCATCTATTGTGACATGACAAGAGTGAAAGTGTTCAAAGCAGAAGGTGAGGAAGGAACACACACACGCGCGCGCGCGCACACACACACACACACGCACACTGTTACAAGTAGTATTAAAAGATTATTAATCTTTTCTTTGGCTCGTTGAATGTCTAGGATACTTCATTACTACTTGGCACCTTCCAATCCATCATTCACACAAGGATGACGTACGGACGTAAATGAGGACTGGGATACCGAAATCAAAGTTCAAATACAGCTTTAATCAATAATAAACAAATTGGTCATGAGTGATAATTTCGACACAATAATTAATAAATCATGGAGATACTGAAACGCATTGCAAAATGGAATAAACCCTTCCCCGGAATAGATAATAATTAACTGTCAAAGGCTGCCAAGCCAGATGGGAAAACTATACTCACATCTCAGACCGGTCGGGGCGTTCAGCCAATCCGTAACGAGCAACGTGGGCTCGCTTTCCAATGAATGAAATTCCACACACACTATGGGGAGAGGGGAATTTTGGGATGTCCATTCATGGACGCACTTCACAAACACGACGAAACATGAGTTTGCCTCGCATTGGGGAGGAGGCAGCCGTTATTTCTCGATTCTTGAAGTGGAGGTTGAGGTCTTGACTTTTACTGGGTCCAGGAGATGGAGGGCTCTTGCATCAACGCGTGGTCAGACGTCCGGCAGGCTAGCCGACGGCAGGCGGGCAGACGGCAGTTGAGCAGACGGCAAATCCTTCCCGTGGCGGGCAGACAGCAGGCAAGGCAACTTGAGAGGGCGTCGAGGAGGGGAACGATGCGAGAGACGGTCAGAGCTTTCTCGCAGGTGGTTTCTCAGGAGTTGGAGAATTTCTAAAGACAATTTCTCCTTACAGGGTTGTCAGGAGGTAGTTCACTCAGGAGAGGGAATCGTTGCAAAAACGAGAACTCGTGATACCTTATGCATTGTCTCTCTCTGCAGTCAGAAGTGAGGGCAGTCCTCCATTCAGCTTTCTGTCTACCCACAGCCACTTGAAATAGCTTACGGGGCACATTTCGTCAGCGGACGAAACTTCATCAGCTTTCACAGACAGTTCAACACGTGAACTCTTTCTAAGACAGGGCGCCATCCACACGTGGGCTGTCTCTGTGAAAATTCTGCAACGGGCACCCCTGTGATCCCAAAATACGGGTTTAAATACAACAGCAAAAGTCTACCTGTTGTTCTCAACCAATCACGGCGTTGGAGGGTGTCTTGATTCACGATCTCATACCAAACAACCAATCAACTGTTCACACAGCCATCCACCTTTCCATTGAACAATAACTGAGCTGTCTCATTAGTCCGTTCCCTAAAAAGTTCACTGCAGATTGGTCAATGGCAAAGTGTGAACCGAGATGAATTTAATATCCTCCCAAACGTTCTACTAAGTTCGTTTCTCCATTGGAAGGAAAACAAGGTTCACTGTTCGATTTCCCTTCCAAAACTCCATTCACCATATAAATCCCATCATCAACACTGGTTTGGCAGCAATATCAAACTACACTATGGCTTGGCAGATAATTCCCAACCCACTATATGATATAACCACAACCAAGAGCAAATGGGAAATATGCGTTTCGTAACACACACACACACACACACACACAAACACACACACGCAGAGCGAAGGACATACATACATGCATGCATTCATCCATCCACCCATACATAATAAAATAACTTTATTTATCTTATAGGGGTACAATTATTGTACATGAGGAACACATTACATATTGCAACTTATGCAGGCAACACGACATGGGAACAAGATTGCAGAGAACGACATCGGACAGTTAATTAAGAGATTTACAGCAAATCACAGCATTTTGGTATTCAGTCTACTATTTCTGCAGGCCACAAGGCCAGGGAACCAGATTTGGCGAAGCGGCCTCGGGACAAATACACAGCAAACATCAACATTATCTGATGGTAGTGCACTGTTTCTGGATGTTACGTGTGACTTTTGCTCCATGCACATAATCGTTTACTTTTTTCTTCTTTTTTTTTAATTAGAGAAAAGCAAAAACCACCATTCCTTTCTTACTCACTCACACCACTCCACTCACTCAAGACCACCCCCCACCCCCACTCACTCACTCACTCACTGGTTAATGTACTTTTTTACTTGTTTAACAATAATGAACTTTCCTTGAACTGAACAGACGTGTTAATTGGCTTTGTTATTGAGCCATTGCCATACTTATTAATTAAACTAATGTGTTACTCTGCTACATTATTAATGTTATCAGACTTCATAGCAATCGGAAGCTTCAACAACTTTGACTCTTCTCCCTCCTCCTCCCCCCGTACCACTGTAATCCACTGCCGTCACCTCTCTTGTCTCGAATGCTTCTGGTAAAGGACGAAAAACACTGCTAACATCCACTGCTCGTGGTCAGAATAGGCTGAAGCAGCAAGAACATGTGCATTCTCATGGTATAGCTCTGCATCGCTGTTTCCAAACAATGCTCGAACCAATCATGGCGCTGATGGAGCAGTACCTAGCGATTCCTTTAGCGTGCCCAGCTTGTACTCCACACAGTCTGAGTCCGCTCACGAACTTTGAGTGAACGCTTCCAAACGATCCAACGATAGGCACGATCAGTTTGCACTTGTAGCCCAGATCATCGAGTCTCTGGCACAGGGGAAAATACTTTTTTAATTTGTTGTTGTAGCAGTCATCAGCAAAAGGGTAAAAGGGGATAGATACTTCCACTATCACACGTTTTCTCAGTGGGGTCAATGAGGCATAGATCCGGCCTCGTGTGACTCACATCTGAGAATGTCCTGTCTTCACATTCCACGAAATGTGAGGCTTTCACAAGTTGATCATTCAGGACAGTGGCTTGGGGGTTTGCCTCCGACACATTTCTTGTAATTATCTCAACAATCCTGTTGTGACGCTTCTGTATGGAGTTTTTGTTTCTGTCACAGCCGTTGATTATGTGACTTACAGTTTCAGTGTGGAAACCACATCTTTGACACTGTTTGGTGCTGGTTGTAGGATCGTACAGGTGCAAAAGTGTATTGCACTCCAGCAATTGTAGTCTAGCCTTAACCACAAATTTTGCCAAGTTGTCACTCAGTCGCATGTTCGACGAGTGAGAGTTTGAGAGACTGTGGTTGATGTTGTTGGTACGGGCAATTCGACCTTGTGCATTGTTTGTCTTTCCACTTGTCTGTCATGTCGTCGATCTGCATCCGCTTGAAGCTTGAATAGAAGGCTGTGGGGTCTGTGAACGACAGTTCAATGTCCTCGTCCGCTCTCACAATCAATGCAAAGTCATCATTGTCGGTCTTTTTCAGCCGGATTCTAAGTCTTGCACAGAGATCGTTTAGCTGAATCCACTGCGACTTCCTCCAGTTGACTCGTGATGCTTTGATGAGCCTGTATTTACTGTCTGTTTCGTACCCTGCATCGTTGTCAGACTGTGGGGTGCATTTTCTTTTGGTCAGATGGAGGTGGAGCGATTCTCTTGCCGTATGTCTTGTTTGGTGGTCGTCACTGTTCAGGACACTTAGTGCAAACGAGAGTTTCTTGGAGTAGTACATTGTCCGTGGGTTCAACAGACCTAAGCCACCTGCCCTGCGCGGAGAAAACATAAACGCACGAGTTGAAGACTTGTTCAGCCCTAGCCATGATCGCACAGAGGATACGATTTCATCCTCTAGTTGGTCCAGGTCTTTCTCACTGAAGTGGATGTTGGCGAAGTAGAAGTGAAGCTTCGAAGTTGCCATGGTGTGTACGGCTTGAAGCTTGGCGGCAACAGGAAGCGGCGCTGCATCAATCTTGTTAAATATTTCCTCAACATTTTCTAGCAGCTGCTTCACCTGACCCTCCTCCGAGGTGGCGGCTAAGTTGACCTCATGCCCGAGATACTTGTATGGCCTAGTTTTATCAAGGTGAGGAATTTGTGCGCTCTGCACGGAGATTTCGAGTTGACCTGTGTTGTCTCTTCTGCACCAGTTGTTTCCCGTTCTCTTGCCGTGAAGCAGCGAGCACTTGCCGTGTTTCACGTGCAGACCTGTATGGCACATGAAGTGTTTCGTTTTTTCAGCTGCTCTTATGATGTTGTCCTTGTTTGTTGCTACCATAACAACGTCGTCGACGTAACCAAGGACGCAGTTCGGGGTGCTGGGTGGGGCATGATCTTGTTCAATCCTTTGTAGCCATTTGTCAATCCCCTGTTCGAATATCATGACTGACCACGGACAGCTTTGGATAATACCCCGCCCTCTGGTTATTGGTGCTGCGAGTCCGCTATCTGTTATGACCTGGAATGTTGATTCGTGGT
>JAWQFJ010006572.1:37500-42827 GCA_034096865.1 Theodoxus fluviatilis | reverse complement strand
CATTACTACGCGACTAGCTGTCTTGATTTATGCGCTGCCGCTTGTGCGTCTTTATCTTCCTTCCCTTTAAATCTCTACTTTAATCCCTTTTCCTCTTCCCACGTGCTTGTTTCATACCTTATTTTCTTAACCAATTCACGCTCTAGTCCTCAGTTTTCCCCTTTTGTCCCATCATCTGCACTCCCTCGTTTCACCATATGACCGTACCTCCACCGTCCCAACTCACTATAGTGAAATCCAGAAAACACTCTCCATTTGAGTGACTACTACCATTACATTGCCTATTATTATCTCGTTATTTTCGTTCCCTACCTGCTCCCATTCAAGCATACTATCATGTTGATAGCTCGTTACACTCTCCTGCATACCATGAATAGTATGTAACAACTCAGTTTGTACTCCCACAAGTCAAACTCCAATTTCAATCTTCACTTTTTATAATGATATTGTTATTTTCTCTCATCATGTATCACTATCTCTGCTCTTTTAAATTTTGCCATGCCCAGCAGTCAGTCTCACTCGCACCCTGTTTTAGATTCACTATAGGCGTATATACTCATGCCATCACACTCCTCTGCTCCTCCCCTTTGTCTATTCTGTCTCACCCTCCTTTCCTTTGACGCTGAGTATGTTCACTTAAATGTATTCCTATATCAGCGTGAGCTCTTGCCATTCCTCTGTGTGATAATCAGCTACACACTTCCCGAAAGCATTTTGTCACTTCAACCACCCACCGAACCGATTGTGCTTGTAGTCATATAACCTTCTACGCACCGCCTCTGTATGTATCCTGTGACCTACCCACAAGCTCATTCTATACCAAACAAATTAACTCATGTTGGTCTCTCTCCCTTGTTCAAAAACTTTGTCTGTACCTCCGCGTATGTGCCGATGCTCCTCTCTACCTGTTAGCCAACGCATCAAAGATATCCTTCTCATACCGCTGACAGTATTCTCTCCCGTCTCAAAAGATGACATACGTCACACACACCGCTCTCCATTTCCCCACTTTGTATGACGTGGTCAACGAGTATACACACTGTAAGGTATACAGCCTGTAGCATCACTCATCCAATGGGTGCAAAATGAGTTATGAGAGTAGTACGTTATGATATTACAATTGATAATTAATACTCAGTTGACTTTATCTTTCCTAATTTATGAGTGATACACGCTCAATCATTCGGAAACCACAACTTGTGGGTCTTCTTACAATACATTATCCTCATCTTTTGTCCATCAACTATCTTGATCATGATGTACTGCCCCTTCTTGACCGCTCGTGTTGCTCCTCGGTAGCTGTTCATTCATACGGCGTGACTGTCGTCTGTCTCTCCTCTGTCTGTCTGCCTCCCTCTCTGTATACTCCTTACGATTCATTTACTACCATCCCAACAATCACCGTGATCTCAGCTTGCTCGTATCCTTCTGTCCTTCATCTTTTAGCTGATAACTAAGCCATAACTGTGCCCACCACGTCTGAGTGCATATATCAACCGCCTTGTACCCGCAATGTAGTGCATCCGTCCCGCACACACTCTTCAGTACCTCTTAACATACGCACCACTGCTTTATTCATCGTTACGTGTCATACCTACCTTTCTCACAATTCTTCTCTCTTAATCTTAAACAGCTCTTTATCAATATCAATATACACTCTCCTCCCCCACTCCTCTTGTCGTCATTCTATCTGTAAAATATCGTGTACTTCAGATCATAAGACAACACCCTTCCCCCGTCACCCACTACACTATTAAATATGCTCCATGCCTCTGATCCGCTTGTGTGGATGTATGTATTGTTTAGTATTGCAACGTATGCTAGGACTATACCTGTTACACGTCTCATCTTGACCACGTTTGTGTTTAGTCTTCTTTCCATACTATTGTCCTTTCCATCCCACTGTCCAGTCACACACTCCCACCGTTCACCACCTCTCCTCCTAATACCTACTCCCATCGATGTCACAACTGCACCTGTGCATCCTTCGCTATCACGACACCCAATTGTGGCACATTCCTACCTGATGTTTATCTGCCTGTAAGGTGCCATTTATATATTAATGTCTGTATTTCCAGTAATTTCATGTGTGGTATACTATAGCCCTGTAATTCTTGTTTTTTTTTTCTGTCTTTTTTCTTACCACGTTTCTCCCTTTTCTCTCTCCTTTATTTCTCCCTGTCCTTTCTCCCTTTTTCCTTTTCATTTTATATTTTTTTCTCCATCTCTCTATTTACTCCTATTATTTCTTCGTCCACATTCCCATCATTAGTGTTTTTTGTCCCCCACCCCCGCTCTACCCCACTCTCCGTTGCCGCATTTCCTCTGTATGCTCATGTCGCTGTCCTCGTGTTTGCTTTATCGCATGTACCCTTGCGCACACACTGTTCTGCTCTTTGTGTTTGTGCCTCCCTGTGCTGTTTGTTGCACGCACTCTGTGTCGTATTGTGTGCTCCTTGTCATTGGTGCGTGTCGATATGATTTCTTTCGTCATGTTGACTTCACACACACCTCTTCCGTCCCCTGCTGTTGTTTTTTTATTCCTCATTCTCGCCTGCTTCTACTCGTGTCGCTTTCCTACCTGACTAACCTCTTCTGCCTTTGTGATGTCCTGTGTGTTCATCTGTGTGTGTTGCGTCAGTTACTGTTGTTACCTGTTTTTTGTCGTGTTGTATTCTGCACTGTGTCTTCTCTGCTTGTGTTTTTCCCCGCCCCTTCGTGTCGGTTCCCAGTCGGTCCATGTTCGTGGTGTGTTGCCGTTGCTTCGTTCTGTGTAGCTGTGGCTTTCTGTCTCTGTCACTCTGAGTCGGCGGCCCACTCTGTGACCTTCCCCTCCCGTATGCTACGTCTTCACCCCCCCCCTTCACTGCCTGCCTTTCCCATTGTAGTCGTCTATCCCCTGTATCTTCCATGTAGTTGTGTGACCTCGTCGTTGTTTCTGTTCTGTGTGCGTGCGTGGCACACATGCCTTACCTTCCCTCGGTCTGTTTGATGGTCAATGCATTCAGATTGTTCAGAACAGGCATGGTTCGAAATTGACGTTGAACTTTATCCAAACTTCCAACAAACCTTAACCACCGTACGTTATGTTAAACTCTCATTCAAGCTTAACACTAACGAAAGGTCACAAAAAGAATGACGAGCATTTACTTCGATTGCAGGAGACACTTGGATACAAATAATTTCAACCGCTCGGCACCACTTTGAAAAAGCCACTTGACAAACGGATAAACAGGCAAACAGACAGACATACAAGAGTCACGCAAGCAGACACAGATACAGACACAGATACAGACACAGATACAGACACATAGACAGAGAGAGTGTGAGAGAGACAGACAGACAGACAGAAGGAGAGACAGACAGACAGAGTCACGCCGTATGACTGACAGCTACACAGATAGACGGACACGAAGACAGACACACAGACACAGATACAGACACATAGACAGAGAGAGAGAGAGAGGGAGGCAGACAGACAGAAGGAGAGACAGACAGACAGTCACGCCGTATGACTGACAGCTACACAGATAGACGGACACGAAGACAGACACACAGACAGAACAAACACGCAAGGAAGCAAAGGAACAAACAAACGTACCTGCTTCGGCTCACCTTATGTTTACCTTGCCTCAGTCCCTTCAAACTTTCCTCGTGACTTCATGTTCTCTTTTGAAAGGCTGATAGTCTTTGCTGTTCCTGAGATTTGTGAACAGTTCCTAACGTTCTACTCGAAATCATCTACCAATCAACAGTAAGGTTTTGAAAAAACAATCGGCTTTTAATTTTCAAAGCAGTATTTAAAACTAGAACTGTGACGAGGCATACATTAAAGGACATAGGGGACAAAACATCATCGACAAGTAAACACAGGGGCGAAATGAAATCCGACCATTCAGGGCCACAAACAAGGGCCCCATAGATAACAGAGTTATTAAGCGTCTTCTGGAAATTGGTCGTCCGCCAAGAACCCCGTCATCTAGTTGGTCATCTGGGACCTGTAAACAGCAGATAAGGATGCCTGTCTAGACAAAGGGACATCACCCTCATTCCACCATGGCTCGACTTTAAGCTTTTGCTTGGGTCGTCTGATGTTGTTCTGTTCTGTTCTTTCTTTCTAGCTTGCGTGGTAAAGTCTCAAATCTGGCCGTCTCACGGCATTTCGGCTTGTCGTCTTACCCATGCAATTTCTGTTCTGTTCTTTCTTTCTTTCTTGCGTGGTGTTATGAAGTCTCAAATCTGGCCGTCTCACGGCATTTTGGCTTGTCTTACCCATGCAAGTCCGTCCACCAGACACAGCCCCAGTCCAAGGCCCTGAGTGAAGCAGTAGCCATGGAGATGGAGACAGACCAACCCCGAGACGGCAGCAGCCAAGGCGGACAACACAAAAGCCATGATTCGCGTGTCGTTATATGACTTTCGCCTGTTTACGCCTGCGCGCCTCGATCAAGACTGGTTACCAGTCTTGGAAAATGTGTCCAGTTTGTCATTTCGTTCTTTGATGTATGATATTTGCAACAGGCCCGAGGCCTACGCAATAAACGATTCATTCGTTCGTTCGTTCGCTTGTCGTCTTGCATTGTTCTTTTTGGTTGTTCTGTGGTGTTCCATTTCTCGTCTTGTGGTGTCTTGATGTTCTGTCTCTTCATCACGCTATTCGTGAAAGCCAAATAAACAGGAAAGTCAAAATTTGCTCTTTCTCTGACCAGCTCTGGTAATGTCAGGGTTCAATGGCCTTCTTTAGCCCACAAAGGCTGATAGACCCTAAAACTTCATTCATTCATTCATTTATTCATTCATTCATACATTCATTCATTCATTCATTAGTTCGTTCTTTCATTCGTGCGTTAGTTGGCTCGTTGTTCGTTCGTTCGTCTTGTCCTTTCTTGTCTGGCAGACTTGCGGGGTGTCGTGTCGATGTCTGGTATGGCGACCACCTCGTGCTTGCCCTCGTGTGACATTAGCGTCAACAGGGGCCTTGTTTAGGTGTTGTCTTACTTATCAATCATCGCGTCGTAGGAGCCATGGATTCCTTGTAGGACGCCCTTGCCAGTGCCCTGCACCCCGTCATTACTTGATCTGAGTGAGGGCCAAGGGGGAGACACTCTACCCACCAACACAGCCATTCCGAAATAGGTGCCATTGTTGTCCGCTCCTCGCCACAATCAACGCTTCGCATCACGTGTCCAGTGTCGCGCCCCCTTCGTTTATCAGGGGCAGGTAATTCCCATGGGAAAACGAGTACCAGTTTCAGCGTGAGAACTTCACAGCTGAGTTAGTGCTCGGTCACGGAATTGTATCGCTGGGAATTACTAGACTGATCTGTC
>JAWQFJ010006572.1:27500-32500 GCA_034096865.1 Theodoxus fluviatilis | reverse complement strand
AGCCCCTAACCGTCAAAACCCCGCTGCATTTATTGCAAAACCCCGCCACTCCGCCTCAAAGAACTCGTGCAGCACGCAAAAACACAGGTTTAACCAACATAATCCAAACTATCACTCAGAACGTGCATCACGCTCAACGCCCCAACCGCCGCGTTCGTGACACCCGTGGGACTTGATTACTTCTTATTCCCAGGAAGCAGATTCAGTTCTGTGTCCTGGTTGTTTTGTCCTGTCTCTCACTGTGTTGTCATGTGATCGTGAGAATACCTTATCAAGTGGCTCAATGACCAGGGGTTAAGAACAACGCGATTTGAGACCCATGTGTATGAGTAATAGGTCGCTACATAAACATCAGTGCCTTCTCTTTCCTTCCACCCACGACAAAGCGACAATAAACTTGATCAAACGCCTACTGTGAACATCCGGGTAGTGGTGACCTCGGTCAAGCGATAACGCGGACGCACCTCACAGACCTACATGGCGACTGGAGTTGACAGATCTCACACGTCACCTCTTCACGGACAATGCGAGGGCGATCAAAGTCCTCTTCTGCAGAACGCCGCTGTTATGATGGGATTTCATATCTAGGGTGAACAGTGTCACCGTCCCCATTGTTCTCGCGTCAACTTCACATGAAGAGGTAGACACCCGTGACTTATGTGTCAACAAAGGTGGCATGACCGCTCTGTACTGGGCGAAGTTGTCGCGCTTTTTTGTAGGTATTCAAACGCAGTTTAGAACATTGACTACTACGATGTAATTTATATACATCACCATCCCTTTAGTTCTCACATCAGTTTTGCGTGAAGAGTTATACACACATGACCTGACCATCAACAGAGGACGCCTTAACTGATAGGCTTTGAGCTGTGATTGTGCAAATTTAGTATAGGCGTATCAAGACAGGATAGATCGACAGACAGTGACACTGTCACGGGTGGTTACAAGATAATGTGTGCATGACTTCCAAAGTACATGGGCTGTTTTCAAAATAAACATGAAAATCAATCACAAGTGCATGCGCAAATCGTATGTGTGTCTGCTCGCGCACGCGCGGGCGTGTGCGTGCAAGTGCGTGATGTATTTCAGTCGACAGGTTGATAAGGCGACCTGTTTGTTCATCCGTCCGCCTGAATTTGTGTGTATGTGTGTGTGTGTGTGTGTGTGTGTGTGTGTGTGTGTGTGTGTGTGTGTGATAGATAGATAGATAGATAGATAGATAGATAGATAGATAGATAGATAGATAGATAGATAGATAGATAGATAGATAGATAGATAGATAGATAGATAGATAGATAGATAGATAGATAGATAGATAGATAGATAGATAGATAGATAGATAGAGAGAGAGAGAGAGAGAGAGAGAGAGAGAGAGAGAGAGAGAGAGAGAAAGAGAGAGGGAGGGAGGGAGGGAGGGAGAACTGAACTGAACTGAACTGAACTTTATTGAGGCCATAGGCCCATTGCCTGTGCACAGTTGAAAATGTTACAAGAATGAGCGACTTTTTTGGAAATTATCTCCCTTGCCGCCGCTTGGCGGCGCGTCGGCTCCAAGGGGCTTGGTTGGTACACAGTGACAAGTTCTTTCGCTTAGATTAGACCTGAGTGTTCGAGTTTTTTTTATTGTTTTCTTGCTGTCGCTTTCAAATCTGTTCACAGTACTAGGCTGGCTGGTTTACTTAGATGTGATTTTTTTTAATGCGTGCTAGCTGATATTAGGTTTAGAGCTTGAATTTTCGATATTACACAAGTTCTTTTTCGCTTACAACTCCAGTGTTCGAACCAATGAAAACCACGGAAAGAGATGGCCGTTTCGTTCCTTGCATCTCATTGGCCAGCTTGTCATGAGGTCAGCCCGTGATCACGCGCTGACCTCATGACAGTTGTAAGCGAAAAAGCGAGTTGTAAGCGTAATATCATTGAAAATTCAAGCTCTAAATCTAATATCAGTTAGCACGCATTAAAAAAAATCACATCTACGCTTACAACTCGCTTTTTCGCTTACAACTGTCATGAGGTCAGCGCGTGATCACGGGCTGACCTCATGACAAGCTGGCCAATGAGGTGCAAGGAACGAAACGGCCATCTCTTTCCGTGGTTTTCATTGGTTCGAACACTGGAGTTGTAAGCGAAAAAGAACTTGTGTAATATCGAAAATTCAAGCTCTAAACCTAATATCAGCTAGCACGCATTACAAAAAATCACATCTAAGTAAATCAGCCTGCCTAGTACTGTGAACAGATTTGAAAGCGACAGCAAGAAAACAATAAAAAAACCTCGAACACTCAGGTCTAATCTAAGCGAAAGAACTTGTCACTGTGTACCAACCAAGCCCCTTGGAGCCGACGCGCCGCCAAGCGGCGGCAAGGGAGATAATTTCCAAAAAAGTCGCTCATTCCAACAACATTGTGCCGTGCCAACATCATCTTGTGAGCAGTTTTTCCACAACAATTTAAGTTCGAATTCCTATATAGTAACTGTACAGCAGGATAATATCTATTCTCCTAATTTTTGTTCTCTCATCTTGAACGCATACAATATGTACATGGCTATTGATTTTGACAATTCGATATTTTTCCCTGCATTACGTATTTACAGACATTGATATTTGACACCAGACTTAAGAACCTTCCCAAATATTATGCTGTAAGCTGCTAGTATGCCGAACACCACAGGAAGAAATGTTCCTCGTTTTCTTTTACCTTGCAGAATGGACATAGTGTGTCTTGTGTATACGGCTGGGGCTACGGTGCAGGTTTTGGAAACTTTTCCCCTGCCTCCCAAGTGTTGGGCGGCAGAGGTACAGAGGGAAATGGAGTCAGTCGGTTCCCATTTCATTCATTTATTTGGTAGCTGCAAGAATGAGTCTGTACTCTATTCTGCTCTACTATACTCTGCTCTAAGCACAAGTGGTCACCTCAATAATTATATTTCATAAAACTGGAAAACGCCGGGTTCTGGGGAGGGGTCAAGAGAAAGGCGTGGCATGGAACGGAGAAGGTGCAGGATGGGGGGTGGTACCAGGAATGCGTGGGAAGAGGAGGGGGGGGGGAGCTAGAGTGAGCATCTGCTGTCCAAGAACTTGGGAGGGGTCAGATGTCCAGAAGAAGCAGAGTGGTGGCACGAAGACGTACAAGTGCAAGGAGGCATAGGGGGCGAGGCTGGCATGGGAGGGCATGGCTTCAGTAGGCATTTGTTTTCAAGAGCCTGATGTGGGGATGGAATTGGAGAGGATGTTTGCAATGAAAGAAAAACAGTGCTGAGTGGGCAGCCAAACTGACCACATGGTGACAGACTTGAAAATAGGAGGGGGGTCATGTACAGAAAGCAGTCAGCAAAGTTTTATCACCCTGTTACAGTTATTCAACTTGTTTATTCCAAATTTAAAGCGAATAAATCCATCCCTGAACTTTTTATGTCCAGTATATTCAAATAAGTTTCCAAACCAAAGCTTTCTTTGAAGGATGCATACAGTTATACCTGTCACTACTCCTGTTTTCCGATTCCCACTCTTGGATATAACAGTCTTTCATTCTTTGCTTAAACTGTTTCAGAAAACGTTTCACATCACCCACTCCACTGTACAGCCACACAAAGCCAAAACCCAATTTACATAGGCAGATCTTCACCTTCTCTGTCCAGTTTCGTTCCCTTTTGATTCGCGAGTTCATAAGCATGACCATAGCTTGCTTTGGAAGCCTATCTTCCCCCATCCTGTTGAGTTTTAGCCAATACGTTATGATTCTCGAACTACTGTTGATTGCAATTGGAATGCGTCTAAGATCTCCATACACCATATGGTTTGGGGTTCTCTGATCTAATCCCATAAATCTTTTGCATACAAAAGTATGTGTTCTCTCTATTTTCACATGTCTTTCAAGACCCCACATTTCTGAACCATACAGGAGGGTTGCTTGCACTTGCGCGTCAAACAAGGTAGAAAACACTTTTGGTCTCATACTATGCAGATTCCAAAGAACTTTCAATATCTGTACACCTTTTTGCTTCCCTCTGATGGCCAAGTCCTCTATGGTAGCATCTATGGACAATTTCGTTGTGAACTTATAACCAAGATATTTGTATTGATTAACTACATCCAGCGGAACCCCTGCAAGAGACCAGTTTTCACCCCTTGCTAGGTGTCCGCCTCTTCTGAACACCATTATTTTGGTTTTGTCTGAGTTAACTTTCAAATCCATACGTTCTGACACGTGCAAGAGGTTATCTAACTGATTTTGAAGACCAGCGGGTGTTGTTGATAACAGCACTACATCATCCGCAAACAGCAAGAGGAACACTTCCATCATTCCAGGTATCATTTGTATCCCGTGCTTGCCTTTTCTTCGTACGTAGTCTGCTACTGAATTGATGTACAAGGAAAAAATTGCAGGACTCTCAATTGCTCCTTGTTTTACACCGGAGGGGCAATCAAAGAATGCAGATAGCTCGTGCCCCCAGCGAACGCACGCTTGAACCTTGCTGTAAATGGCCTTTAACATTAAAATAAATTTTGTCGAAAGGCGCGCGTCTTTGAGAACTTTCCAAAGCACCGAACGATTGACAGAATCAAACGCCTTTCGATAATCAACAAACGCAACATATAATTTTCCTCGTCTGTCCCCGTATACATGCTTCAAAATGATTGCATACAAGACAAAAATGTGGTCAATCGTGGAGTGCTGTGTTCGAAACCCGGCTTGTTCTACGCAAATTTTGTTTTCCAGCTCCATCCAAGTACGTAATCGCCTAGTGAGGATGGTTGTAAAGATCTTACTACTAGCACATAACAATGAAATGCCTCTATAGTTTTCTGTATTTTGCACATCTCCTCTCTTGTGCAGCGGGATAATGATTGATTTTGACCAAGCCTCAGGGAAACGATGGGACTCGTAAAGTGCATTATACAATTTGGTCAGGAATGGGATGATTTTCTCTCCTGCTATCTTGTAGCAGCCTCCGGGTAGACCGTCTAAACCTGGGGCCTTCTCATATGCTCCTCG
>JAWQFJ010006572.1:7500-12500 GCA_034096865.1 Theodoxus fluviatilis | reverse complement strand
CGAGCATTACTGTGGTCTGTGCTATGAAAGGGAGGACTGAGACAACCCTCCCATCTGCAGAGGAGAAATCATAAGCAAATGTGATATGAAGTGAGAATAGTATGGGCTGGGCTGTACAAGAGAAATCATAAGCAAATGTGATATGAAGTGAGAATAGTATGGGCTGGGCTGTACAAGAGAAATCATAAGCAAATGTGATATGAAGTGAGAATAGTATGGGCTGGGCATTTAAGGAGAAATCATAAGCAAATGTGATATGAAATAAGAATATTATGGGCTGCTGTACAAGAGAAATCATAAGCACTTGTGATATGAAGTGAGAATAGTATGGGCTGGGCTGTACAAGAGAAATCATAAGCAAATGTGATATGAAGTGAGAATAGTATGGGCTGGGCATTTAAGGAGAAATCATAAGCAAATGTGATATGAAATAAGAATAGTATGGGCTGGACTGTACAAGAGAAATCATAAGCACTTGTGATATGAAGTGAGAATAGTATGGGCTGGGCTGTACAAGATAAATCATAAGCAAATGTGATATGAAGTGAGAATAGTATGGGCTGGGCTGTACAAGATAAATCATAAGCAAATGTGTTATGAAATGAGAATAGTATGGGCTGGGCTGTACAAGAGAAAGCATAAGCAAATGTGATATGAAATGAGAATAGTATGGGCTGGGCTGTACAAGAGAAATCATAAGCAAATGTGATATGAAGTGAGAATAGTATGGGCTGGGCTGTACAAGAGAAATCATAAGCAAATGTGATATGAAGTGAGAATAGTATGGGCTGGGCTGTACAAGAGAAATCATAAGCACTTGTGATATGAAGTGAGAATAGTATGGGCTGGGCTGTACAAGAGAAAGCATAAGCAAATGTGATATGAAATGAGAATAGTATGGGCTGGGCTGTACAAGATAAATCATAAGCACTTGTGATATGAAGTGAGAATAGTATGGGCTGGGCTGTACAAGAGAAATCATAAGCAAATGTGATATGAAATGAGAATAGTATGGGCTGGGCTGTACAAGAGAAATCATAAGCAAATGTGATATGAAGTGAGAATAGTATGGGCTGGGCTGTACAAGAGAAATCATAAGCAAATGTGATATGAAATGAGAATAGTATGGGCTGGGCTGTACAAGAGAAATCATAAGCAAATGTGATATGAAATGAGAATAGTATGGGCTGGGCTGTACAAGAGAAATCATAAGCAAATGTGATATGAAGAGAGAATAGTATGGGCTGGGCTGTACAAGAGAAATCATAAGCAAATGTGATATGAAGTGAGAATAGTATGGGCTGGGCTGTACAAGAGAAATCATAAGCAAATGTGATATGAAGTGAGAATAGTATGGGCTGGGCTGTACAAGAGAAATCATAAGCAAATGTGATATGAAGTGAGAATAGTATGGGCTGGGCATTTAAGGAGAAGTCATAAGCAAATGTGATATGAAATGAGAATAGTATGGGCTGGACTGTACAAGAGAAATCATAAGCAAATGTGATATGAAGTGAGAATAGTATGGGCTGGGCAGTACAAGAGAAATCATAAGCAAATGTGATATGAAGAGAGAATAGTATGGGCTGGGCTGTACAAGAGAAATCATAAGCAAATGTGATATGAAGTGAGAATAGTATGGGCTGGGCTGTACAAGAGAAATCATAAGCAAATGTGATATGAAGTGAGAATAGTATGGGCTGGGCTGTACAAGAGAAATCATAAGCAAATGTGATATGAAATGAGAATAGTATGGGCTGGGCTGTACAAGAGAAATCATAAGCAAATGTGATATGAAGTGAGAATAGTATGGGCTGGGCTGTACAAGAGAAATCATAAGCAAATGTGATATGAAGTGAGAATAGTATGGGCTGGGCTGTACAAGAGAAATCATAAGCAAATGTGATATGAAGTGAGAATAGTATGGGCTGGGCTGTACAAGAGAAATCATAAGCAAATGTGAAATGAAGTGAGAATAGTATGGGCTGGGCTGTACAAGAGAAATCATAAGCACTTGTGATATGAAATAAGAATAGTATGGGCTGGGCATTTAAGGAGAAATCATAAGCAAATGTGATATGAAGTGAGAATAGTATGGGCTGGGCTGTACAAGAGAAATCATAAGCACTTGTGATATGAAGTGAGAATAGTATGGGCTGGGCTGTACAAGATAAATCATAAGCAAATGTGTTATGAAGTGAGAATAGTATGGGCTGGGCTGTACAAGATAAATCATAAGCAAATGTGATATGAAGTGAGAATAGTATGGGCTGGGCTGTACAAGAGAAATCATAAGCACTTGTGATATGAAATAAGAATAGTATGGGCTGGGCTGTACAAGAGAAATCATAAGCACTTGTGATATGAAATAAGAATAGTATGGGCTGGGCTGTACAAGAGAAATCATAAGCACTTGTGATATGAAATAAGAATAGTATGGGCTGGGCTGTACAAGAGAAATCATAAGCAAATGTGATATGAAATGAGAATAGTATGGGCTGGGCTGTACAAGAGAAATCATAAGCAAATGTGATATGAAATGAGAATAGTATGGGCTGGGCATTTAAGGAGAAATCATAAGCAAATGTGATATGAAATAAGAATAGTATGGGCTGGGCTGTACAAGAGAAATCATAAGCACTTGTGATATGAAATAAGAATAGTATGGGCTGGGCTGTACAAGAGAAATCATAAGCAAATGTAATATGAAATGAGAATAGTATGGGCTGGGCATTTAAGGAGAAATCATAAGCAAATGTGATATGAAGTGAGAATAGTATGGGCTGGGCTGTACAAGAGAAATCATAAGCAAATGTGATATGAAGTGAGAATAGTATGGGCTGGGCTGTACAAGAGAAATCATAAGCAAATGTGATATGAAGTGAGAATAGTATGGGCTGGGCTGTACAAGAGAAATCATAAGCAAATGTGATATGAAGTGAGAATAGTATGGGCTGGGCTGTACAAGAGAAATCATAAGCAAACGTGATATGAAGTGAGAATAGTATGGGGTGGGCTGTACAAGAGAAATCATAAGCAAATGTGATATGAAATAAGAATAGTATGGGCTGGGCTGTACAAGAGAAATCATAAGCAAATGTGATATGAAATGAGAATAGTATGGGCTGGGCTGTGGCAGTTGTCTATGAGACACACAGAATGTGATGACCACACTGAGACACCTAATGCTTGCTATGCAGGTGCCATCCTCAGAAACGGGATCGGACGCTAACTTTTAGATAGTGGTGGTGGTAGTAGAGGTGGTGGTGGTGATGGCAGTGGTGGTGGTGGTGGTGGTGGTAGAGGTGGTAGAGGTGGTGGTGGTGATGGTAGTGGTGGTGGTGGTGGTGATGGCAGTGGTGGTGGTGATAGTGGTGGTGGTAGTAGAGGTAGTGGTGGTGATGGCAGTGGTGGTGGTGGTGGTGGCAGTGGTGGTGGCAGTAGTGGTGGTGGCAGTGGTGGTGGTGGTGGTGATGGTGGTAGTGGTGGTGGCAGTGGTGGTGGTGGTGGTGATGGTGGTAGTGGTGGTGGTGGGTGCTGGTGGCTGTGGTGGTGGTGGCAGTGGTGGTTGTGGCAGTGGTGGTGGTGGTGGTGATGGTAGTGGTGGTGGTGGTGGTTGGTAGTGGTGGTGGTTGGTAGTGGTGGTGGTGGTGATGGTGGTAGTGGTGGTGGCAGTGGTGGTGGTGGTGGTGATGGTGGTAGTGGTGGTGGTGGGTGCTGGTGGCTGTGGTGGTGGTAGCAGTGGTGGTTGTGGCAGTGGTGGTGGTGGTGGTGGTGGTGGTGGTGGTGATGGTAGTGGTGGTGGTGGTGGTGGTTGGTGGTGGTGGTGATGGTGGCGGCGGAGATGGAGATAATGTCTTTTATGAAAGTAGTTTCATGCAAGAGTTTGTGATAATGGTTGTAATGATAGTTTTCTTTATCCTGGATGCAGTGAAGGTCACATTCAAACATTCAAACCGTGAGGGTTTTTACTCTACAGAATTCCTTACAGTTACAAACTTTTCTCACGATCACGTAACACAAAGGTCAGGTGTATTAATGTTTATCGAAGCAGCGTGTCACACATCGCTCTGATGTCATGAACTTTGAGTTGCCGACCACGTCACATTGAAGAGGTAAATTCGTAATTCCAGTGACAGTTAACGCATGCGTCATGACTCACTCAACTTCCGCCATTGTGCTGGGTCAGCCTGACCCGCCCAGAGTGTATAGAGAGATTCTCAATGTGGCGTCTCCTTGTGTGGTCTCATCAACGTTGCACTACAGGCTTTGAGTATAAGATTTCCTTTTAAATCAGTGCCAGTAAAGTCAATCGCCTCACATATGAAACTATGAGTAAAAGGCTTTCTTCAAACGGGATGATAGTAAAGTCATCTATGCCCTCTCTGAAACTTTCAATGTAAGGCGTTCTTACTTTAAGTGGCAGTTAAGTCAAACTTAAATGTAAATTCAATTCTTGCCAAACAAAAGCTTTGTTTATAGAAGAATCAGCACAGGCAAAATTTGCACATTTCACCTGCGTCATATCCGAAACATTTCCTGACAGACTGTACCTCTCATTAAAGTAGCAATTAAGTCAGGCGACTTTAATCACTTTGGTTGCCGCTGAATGAGAGCTTTGTGCAGGAAGGGATCAGCTCGAGCGGAGTCTCCACAGAAATTCCTTCTCTTTCATTCCAGACGTCAGGTGAGCTCTGTGCCATGGATCGAGAGTAGCAGACTCGGTCTGTAAGCACCAAAGTCAACATTTTCCTGGGAAAGTGACAACAACTGTCAGCTTTTCATTCACGTTGACTCTGCCGTGTCAGGACGACCCAGTGAAAGTCAACATTTTCCTGGGAAAGTGACAACTACTGTCAGCTGTTCATTCGTGTTAACTCTGCTGTGTCAGGACGACCCTGTGAAAGGTCGAGGGAGAGGTCATGGCTGTCTGACCTTTGCTGTCCTCGGTCCTGTCGGCCCTGTGTGGTCAGTTTGCTCAAAACATTCAAAATCTTACT
>JAWQFJ010006572.1:0-2500 GCA_034096865.1 Theodoxus fluviatilis | reverse complement strand
GGGAACATATAATTTGAGAAACGAATTTTTAGCAATGGTAGAACAAATCACGCGTACAGGGAGACAACAACATTTGTGAGAGGTCTCCGAAACTGAAGTTGCCTCCCTTGTACTTTGCAATAATTGGATGCTCTTGCACCCACTGCTATAGCAAATTTGAAGCCTACTCTCTGCACGTCACAATGCTGCTCTAAATTCTGACTGAAAAAGACAGCTACAATTCTGACACATAAAGACATAATGACAAAATTAAAAGATATTAACAAAGCTCGAATGTATTTGTATGTTCAATTATAATTGTCACTCGCTACCTAAGGGATCGCTCTGATTCTTCATATAATCGCTAAAGGATGTTGCACTCCTTTTTGAGAGACCTTAGTTTCATTACGATGCTACCATAAAGCCAGACATCCGTCTATTAGGAGTCATTTCGTTAAATTAAAAACATCGAAAATGTCAGAGGAAATTGAGCCATAACAGTACCTAATGCCCAGCAAAATCCTTGAAAGGGAGAGGAAGAAATTTTCAAATCCGATGAGATATCACAACGACACTGAAAGGCGCTTTTCTACGTCATTCTAAAACAAATACAGATCAATATGGAATCTTTCGAGATCTCCAGGAAAGGGGGTAGGGGTTGTGGGTTGGGAATAGGGGAATGGGGGTTGGGGTTGGAGGGTTGGGAGAGGGCTGTTTGAAGGGGATGTTGGGACGTGCAAGAGCAAAAATACCATCAAGATTTACCATCAACTTTCTTGACAACGCCATGCTGAGAAATTCATGCGATGCAGACATTCAAAATGTCAAACAGCCATCGCCATACCATTAAAAGTGAGCATTTACATGGAAAAAGTCTGTGCATTTCTCTTATGCACGACGTTCAACGACAAATACAAGTATATTCTGCCATACCAAAGACACGATATTTTACCATTTATAATTTATATATTTTATCTTGCGTAGTGGGTCCGCCAAGGGAGTCTTCTGCATAGTAAACTCAGGTAACAGCTCAAGCCTGCCTCTGCCCCGTGTTTTGCCTGGCACTCATAGCAACACGTGGGAGGTTTCTACTCATCTGGAGGCAGACCGTAGTGAGCGCACCTCTCCAAGGTGAGGGTTAAGATTGGGATTGGGTAAGTGGTCCAACCTGCTGGCGATGGTGCAGAGCGATAGAGTGCCTTTTTTCATGCTCTGCTCAGGATAACGACCACTGTTGTCCATCATTGCTATCAAGACATACTGGCGTTCCTTTAAGAATGGACCATTACCATGTCTCTTTATATGTCTTCCTTTCCTAACGATGCATCGAACGCGAGGGAGAACTCCTGTTCCTTGCTAAACATGGCATCGTAGAAAAGCCGGGCACCAGGCCGATCGATTGCGTGGGCATTCGGATTCCAATGTTGTCAGAGAGTCTTCACATAATCGCTAAAGGATGTTGCACTCCTTTTTGAGAGATCTTAGTTTCATTACGATGCTACCATAAAGCCAGACATCCGTCTATTAGGAGTCATTTCGTTAAATTAAAAACATCGAAAATGTCAGAGGAAATTGAGCCATAACAGTACCTAATGCCCAGCAAAATCCTTGAAAGGGAGAGGAAGAAATTTTCAAATCCGATGAGATATCACAACGACACTGAAAGGCGCTTTTCTACGTCATTCTAAAACAAATACAGATCAATATGGAATCTTTCGAGATCTCCAGGAAAGGGGGTAGGGGTTGTGGGTTGGGAATAGGGGAATGGGGGTTGGGGTTGGAGGGTTGGGAGAGGGCTGTACCGAGGAGTTTCTGCCTTTTAGGTTGCGAAGAGTTGTTTCCCTTTATTATTGCCAAAATAATTATGTGTCGCGTCTGTATCGTTTTATTGCACTATTAACCTCTTCATATTTGTTTGCCAGGAAGAGGGCGATAGAAAATGTGACATTTTCAATAATGTCTTTTTATGTTACATCGAAGGAAAAATACGTCAGACTGCATTGATTCATAAATCTACATAAAAAGGTTTGGTTTCCAATGGGATATAGCGACACTTCTTCCCTATGACAACAGAAATGAAAGGCGGTGGGCGATGGATGAAAAGCCATTTTCTTTGTATAAACTTTATTCATCCCATGGGAGACATCTTTCTCTTTCAAACAAACTTCATACACAAAGAAACAAGTTCCAGTTCGTGAAAAAGAAACAATTCGTTGTGAGTGAGATATGAGCCAGGTTGTAGTTATGAGCACAGTGATCTTCATGAGAAATCAGGAGAGCAAAACTTGCCCCCTGCAAAGTCCCGTTAAATTTTAATCTCTGCAGATTTCCTTGCGGAGAGGGAATGAGAGGGGAAAAAAAAGTGGGAAGAATTAGAAAGACATGATAAAGGAGTGTATTGAGAACGGGAAAGGGGGGGTGACGGGCGGGCGGAAGGTAGAAAAGATGTGGTCAATATGAAAATTTTATGAAGAACAAGTGAAATGTCAGTCTGACTTTTTAAAATTAACCATATTTTCAC
>JAWQFJ010006569.1:45000-46082 GCA_034096865.1 Theodoxus fluviatilis | reverse complement strand
GTCCTGCAATTAGTCACATGAATATAGAAGGATATTATCTCATGAATCTTGAGAACTTTGTATGTGTACTCTGTGGGGGCAAAATAGTCTGAAGTCAACAATCTCAGACATGAGTTGTTCCAGCAACAAGACCACAGAGACAAGGATTGCCTCATCCTCCATGCCATGCGTGCAACAAGTATCAGGCTGGCGATCTTTGTCGATGCTTGAACCACTGTATCTGTGTTCCTTCTCCCCGGCCCCCATGATGTATCTTAGATGAGATCCGCTCATACAGTATGTGTTCAAGTGGATGTCACTTCCTCCAGTGCCACCCTTGGTGTCGGACTGAGAGCAGTGTCAATGCAAGAGTAGTGGAGGTGCAGCAAAGACAACAAGGTAGAGATTTAATCGTGACTAAGAGGAAACAAAAGTGATTACTTACCTTTGAAATGCATGACGAGAACAAAGAAAAGAAGAACAACAGAACTCCTGGGCATGCTGCACGATCTCATTGCTGTCAGTGTCCAAAGAACGTTGTGATGTCCACTTTTCGTCAGTTAGCCAGCTTGCTCGAAGTAACAACTTATTGTGGCAAACAGGATGTGCCTGGTTGAGAGTCTCAGTACATCAGGTGATGTTGCGTTTGGATGGTGTATCAGTGAGTGAAGCCTATCTATTGCGCGCACTCTGACATAGTCACTCTGCACAGGTGGAGTGTTATTTTTGAAAACGCCATGAGTGACAGAGGTTATTTGTAATGGGTACATATCTATACTTGTTATCGTGTTGTCATGTTTTTACCACTTGGTTTTGCCTTCGTTCTGAATTCTAATCCAGATGTTATCTGCGTTCACACAATTTTATCAGATGACGGGGTCTTTCCATTTTACTGGCGTTTTGCCATTATCACATACTTTTTTCTTGACTATGTGGATAAATAGGGCTGTAGCAAATGAAAAGATTAACGCAGAAACCAAAAACAAAACATTGAACAATAATCAAAATTCACTAAACAGGCCTGTTCAGGGCTGAATATAAAGCCCGTGCAAGAACCAATCATATGAGACTGACAGAATTGCTAGACAGTAATGACATCATGA
>JAWQFJ010006569.1:37500-40000 GCA_034096865.1 Theodoxus fluviatilis | reverse complement strand
CATGCACTTTAAGCATGAGTCTCGAATTTCTCCATCAGCCCTGCCACGAATTTGCTCTCCAGTCCCCTGACGCCTTGAGGGGAAGGAGTGGAGGAGGCTCCGGAGGCCGTGATGGTCACCAAAAGCCTCTTCCAGAATTTCGAAAATGCCTCCAGTGGATGTGGGATTCCTGTTGAACACCTCCTCCTCCATCCTAGCTGGTCCGTCGAGGTGTCGAATGATGAACTTAGTGGCAGCGGGGCCCTTGAAGCGGTAGGCTTGCAATGCGCGCCTTGCCTCCGTGACGAAGCTGTCCATCGGGTCGTCGCCATTGCAACGAGGCAGGAATGGTGTTGGAGGGTTGACCCACATCTGCTGGGCCTGGGTTGAGGCTGCTCTGCTGGAATTTGCCTCCTCGGTGGTGGCGGTGGCTGTACGAGAGCGGCGGGACCCACGAAATCGTCCTGACATGGTGGAGTGATGAGACAGGACAGCTGCTGCAGGAGTTCCCTTGTCACAGGGTGGTGATAGGTGAAGGTGACGAGGAAGAGCGGGCGAGTGCCTTAGCAAACCATTGTATTCTTTCACAGACAAGGCGCTGCTTCCGTAATTATTTCCATCCCAAACCCCCTGGACACTTTGGAAGGGTGATCTTGCAGGGAGATGCTTGTGGTACCCTGCTCTCGCAATGCCAGTTGGAGCATGGAGCCGTGTGGCCGGAGTGTGACATGGCTCGAGCAGGCAGGGAGTGTAGAGACGGTGTACCTGTCTCTCTCCCTTCACTCCCTCCAAGGAATCAGCAGACAAGAAGACGTGGCATCAAATTTCTCCGTCTTTATTCATGATAAGACAGCGCAGTACATGGCTACTGCCTGCTGGGATGACCTCTCTGTGGCCTCCGTCCTGCCCTGGCTTTAATAGCCTCTGCGCGGACTTCCGCGAGAGCAGACGGAATTTTAACTTAAAGTTGGGACCTGTGGTTCCCAGCAAAGGCAAATTTGTGCTGACATAACATGTTCTAAAAACTGATTGAGTCTTAAATCAACAGTCCCACGTGACAAACTTCACTCCATTGGAAAGGGTGTGTGCGTCGACGTACACTCTGCGCCAATGAATGAATTCCAAAAGTGATTCGTGTATAAATGAATGGCCAGTGAAATATTTATGACGCCAATTAAATCAGGTACTTATTCACCGTTTTCTTTGAATATTACCGTTTACAACTCATGGAGTGCAGGTTGCCATATTTGAGATGATTGATAAGGATAAACACTGGGTTTATAGACAGTACATGGTACATTACATGAATAAACTGTAAAATCCGATGTGCCCTGAAGCACCGCAATATAATTCGAAGACAGAGATATTGACAGATGAGAAAGTGAATCTGCGTGAGCAACATATATCTCTAGAGCAGCAACAGATTGTGAGAGAAACACGCCTTCTCGCGAATCTCTGCAGTTAAAATCCATCTACTCACTCATGACTGAGAACAGATAAGAGACAGTCGTTGAACTGACAGATATGTGGACATGGTCTCTATATCCTATGCTCACCTTCCTACACTATGAATAAAGGTTTCGACAGAAGAATGGGACAAGCCTGACAAATATGCTTCCGTGATTAAGTTTGATGATATGCAAAGTGAAGTATTGAATAGAGAGCTCAGGCTTACTACCAGCAGCTGAGAAAGTGGAGCAATGCGATCCAAACCGAGCGAAACGACATCAAAGAAAAACTTAGCTATGTCACCAACGTTTGCTTAGACAATGTGAGTGCAAGCGAAAGGTAGCTTGAAAACCTGGAACTAAAGAGAAAACGTAATAACATTTTCTATCTCTCTCTATCTATCTCTCTCTCTTTCTCTCTCTCTCTCTCTTTTCTCTCTCTCTCTCTCTTTTCTCTCTCTCTCTCTCTGTGCGTGTCTCGCTCTGTCTCTCTGTCTCGCTCACTCTGTCTCTCTGTCTCTGTCTCTCTCTCTGTCTGTTTCTCTCTCTGTCTCTCTCTGTCTCTCTTTTTCTCTCTGTCCCTCTGTCTCTCTCTATCTCTCTCTCTCTGTCTCTCTCTCTCTCTCTCTCTCTCTCTTTCTCTCTGTCTCACTCACTCACTCACTCTCCCTCCCTCCCTCCCTCCCTCCCTCCCTCCCTCTCTGTCTGTCTCTGTTTATATATGTCTCTGTCTCTGTCGGCCTGCTTGTATGTCTGCCTGCATGCCTGCCTTCCTGCCTGTCTGCCTGCCTGCCTGCTTATGTGTCTGTCTGTCTGTCTGTCTGTCTGTCTGTCTGTCTGTCTGTCTATGTCTGTATGTCTGTCTGTCTCTGTCTCTGTCTCTGTCTCTGACTGTCTGTCTGTCTGTCTGTCTGTCTGTCTGTCTATCTGTCTGTCTGTCTGTCTGTCTGTCTGTCTGTCTGTCTGTCTGTCTGTCTGTCTGTCTGTCTGTCTGTCTGTCTGTCTGTCTGTCTGTCTGTCTCTTTCTCTCTCTCTATCTATCTATCTATCTATCTATCTATCTATCTATCTAT
>JAWQFJ010006569.1:0-32500 GCA_034096865.1 Theodoxus fluviatilis | reverse complement strand
CCACGTCAAGCTGGTCTGTCCACGTGACGCTGGTCTGTCCACGTGACACTGGTCTGTCCACGTGACGCTGGTCTGTCCACGTGACGCTGGTCTGTCCACGTGACGCTGGTCTGTCCACGTGACGCTGGTCTGTCCACGTGACACTGGAAGACGCCTGTCATCTGTCCACTCCATTAGGTTCCTGTCAAACTGTGAGAGGTCTCTGTGCAGGCTTTGTCTCCAGGCATCCTGTCCAAAGCAGCCACCCCCAGGTGTCCACGCCGACCCCCAGTGTCGTGAGATCGCGCTTGCATGCGTCTGTATAGCGTAGCTGGGGTCGACCTGGTGGTCTCTCTCCCTTAAGTTACTCTCAACTTGCACGACACAAATGGTTATTGCCAAAATCACAACAACGTGCATTTTCAAATGTACAACGATTACATTTACTGTCAAATACACACACAAATATATTTTTGGTCAAATGCACAACAATGATGTTTACAGTAAAATGTGCAAGAGTAAACTTTACTGTCAAATGTACAACACTAACCTTCATTGTCAAAAGCACAGCAAAATCCGTATTGTCAATTGCACAACAACAGTCTTTATTGTCCTATCCACACCATTAATCTGCACAGTCCAGTGCGGCACTCCGTACACGCCAAATGGCTGTGGAGACTTTCACCCCAGGCCGCCACAAGAGCAGCGCCCTCTACGTGGCCAACAGCGGAGGTGGCCACCAAGGATCGACCCTCGGGTGCCCAGACGTCAGTCTACAACGCTGACCACTGCACCACGCCGCTCGCCAGACCCCGTCAGAAGCTGCAGGACACTGCCCAGTCATAGTGGCACTGTGTACTGCAGACGCAACACAAGCCTTGTGTCTTGCCTCGAGGAAGAGGAACCCATGCACCATGTCCCCGCTTGTGAGAACGTCAGGGCGAGCCCGACACATGGGAAACCCCGCTCTGTCTGTAGCTACGTACTGCCATAGAGCTACGTACTGCCATAGAGCTACGTACTGCCATAGAGCTACGTACTGCCATAGAGCTACGTACTGCCATAGAGCTACGTACTGCCATAGAGCTACGTACTGCCAGGGAGCTACGTACTGCCATAGAGCTACGTACTGCCATAGAGCTACGTACTGCCATAGAGCTACGTACTGCCATAGAGCTACGTACTGCCATAGAGCTACGTACTGCCATAGAGCTACGTACTGCCATAGAGCTACGTACTGCCATAGAGCTACGTACTGCCATAGAGCTACGTACTGCCAGGGAGCTACGTACTGCCAGGGAGCTACGTACTGCCATAGAGCTACGTACTGCCATAGAGCTACGTACTGCCAGGGAGCTACGTACTGCCAGGGAGCTACGTACTGCCATAGAGCTACGTACTGCCATAGAGCTACGTACTGCCATAGAGCTACGTACTGCCATAGAGCTACGTACTGCCATAGAGCTACGTACTGCCATAGAGCTACGTACTGCCAGGGAGCTACGTACTGCCATAGAGCTACGTACTGCCAGCTACGTACTGCCAGGGAGCTACGTACTGCCATAGAGCTACGTACTGCCATAGAGCTACGTACTGCCATAGAGCTACGTACTGCCATAGAGCTACGTACTGCCATAGAGCTACGTACTGCCATAGAGCTACGTACTGCCAGGGAGCTACGTACTGCCATAGAGCTACGTACTGCCATAGAGCTACGTACTGCCAGGGAGCTACGTACTGCCATAGAGCTACGTACTGCCATAGAGCTACGTACTGCCATAGAGCTACGTAATGCCAGGGAGCTACGTACTGCCAGGGAGCTACGTACTGCCAGGGAGCTACGTACTGCCATAGAGCTACGTACTGCCAGGGAGCTACGTACTGCCATAGAGCTACGTACTGCCATAGAGCTACGTACTGCCATAGAGCTACGTACTGCCAGGGAGCTACGTACTGCCAGAGAGCTACGTACTGCCATAGAGCTACGTACTGCCAGGGAGCTACGTACTGCCATAGAGCTACGTACTGCCATAGAGCTACGTACTGCCATAGAGCTACGTACTGCCATTGAGCTACGTACTGCCAGTGAGCTACGTACTGCCAGGGAGCTACGTACTGCCATAGAGTTACATACTGCCAGGGAGCTACGTACTGTCATAGAGCCACGTACTGCCATAGAGCTACGTACTGCCATAGAGCTACGTACTGCCAGGGAGCTACGTACTGCCATAGAGCTACGTACTGCCAGGGAGCTACGTACTGCCAGGGAGGTACGTACTGCCATAGAGCTACGTACTGCCATAAAGCTACGTACTGCCATAGAGCTACGTACTGCCAGGGAGCTACGTACTGCCATAGAGCTACGTACTGCCATACAGCTACGTACTTCCAGGGAGCTACGTACTGCCAGGGAGCTACGTACTGCCAGGGAGCTACGTACTGCCAGGGAGCTACGTACTGCCATAGAGATATGTATGGCCATAGAGCTACGTACTGCCAGGGAGCTACGTACTGCCATAGAGCTACATACTACCATAGAGCTACGTACTGCCATAGAGCTACGTACTGCCAGGGAGCTACGTACTGACATAGAGATATGTATGGCCATAGAGCTACGTACTGCCATAGAGCTACGTACTGCCATAGAGCTACGTACTGCCATAGAGCTACGTACTGCCATAGAGCTACGTACTGCCATAGAGCTACGTACTGCCATAGAGCTACGTACTGCCATAGAGCTACGTACTGCCATAGAGCTACGTACTGCCATAGAGCTACGTACTGCCATAGAGCTACGTACTGCCATAGAGCTACGTACTGCCATAGAGCTACGTACTGCCAGGGAGCTACGTACTGCCAGGGAGCTACGTACTGCCAGGGAGCTACGTACTGCCATAGAGCTACGTACTGCCAGGGAGCTACGTACTGCCATAGAGCTACGTACTGCCATAGAGCTACGTACTGCCAGGGAGCTACGTACTGCCAGGGAGCTACGTACTGCCAGGGAGCTACGTACTGCCATAGAGCTACGTACTGCCAGGGAGCTACGTACTGCCATAGAGCTACGTACTGCCATAGAGCTACGTACTGCCATAGAGCTACGTACTGCCATAGAGCTACGTACTGCCATAGAGCTACGTACTGCCATAGAGCTACGTACTGCCATAGAGCTACGTACTGCCAGGGAGCTACGTACTGCCATAGAGCTACGTACTGCCATAGAGCTACGTACTGCCATAGAGCTACGTACTGCCATAGAGCTACGTACTGCCATAGAGCTACGTACTGCCATAGAGCTACGTACTGCCATAGAGCTACGTACTGCCATAGAGCTACGTACTGCCATAGAGCTACGTACTGCCATAGAGCTACGTACTGCCAGGGAGCTACGTACTGCCATAGAGCTACGTACTGCCATAGAGCTACGTACTGCCATAGAGCTACGTACTGCCATAGAGCTACGTACTGCCATAGAGCTACGTACTGCCAGGGAGCTACGTACTGCCATAGAGCTACGTACTGCCAGGGAGCTACGTACTGCCATAGAGCTACGTATTGCCAGGGAGCTATGTACTGCCATAGAGCTACGTACTGCCAGGGAGCTACGTACTGCCAGGGAGCTACGTACTGCCATAGAGCTACGTACTGCCATAGAGCTACGTACTGCCATAGAGCTACGTACTGCCAGGGAGCTACGTACTGCCATAGAGCTACGTACTGCCATAGAGCTACGTACTGCCATAGAGCTACGTACTGCCATAGAGCTACGTACTGCCATAGAGCTACGTACTGCCAGGGAGCTACGTACTGCCATAGAGCTACGTACTGCCAGGGAGCTACGTACTGCCATAGAGCTACGTACTGCCAGGGAGCTACGTACTGCCAGGGAGCTACGTACTGCCATAGAGCTACGTACTGCCATAGAGCTATGTACTGCCATAGAGCTATGTACTGCCAGGGAGCTACGTACTGCCATAGAGCTATGTACTGCCAGGGAGCTACGTACTGCCAGGGAGCTACGTACTGCCATAGAGCTACGTACTGCCATAGAGCTATGTACTGCCATAGAGCTATGTACTGCCAGGGAGCTACGTACTGCCATAGAGCTACGTACTGCCATAGAGCTATGTACTGCTATAGAGCTACGTATTGCCAGGGAGTTATGTACTGCCATAGAGCTACGTACTGCCAGGGAGCTACGTACTGCCAGGGAGCTACGTACTGCCATAGAGCTACGTACTTCCAGGGAGCTACGTACTGCCAGGGAGCTACGTACTGCCATAAAGCTACGTACTGCCATAGAGCTACGTACTGCCATAGAGCTACGTACTGCCATAGAGTTACGTACTGCCAGGGAGCTACGTACTGCCATAGAGCTACGTACTGCCATAGAGCTACGTACTGCCATAGAGCTACGTACTGCCATAGAGCTACGTACTGCCATAGAGCTACGTACTGCCAGGGAGCTACGTACTGCCAGGGAGCTATGTACTGCCATCGAGCTATGTACTGCCAGGGAGCTACGTACTGCCAGGGAGCTACGTACTGCCAGGGAGCTACGTACTGCCATAGAGCTACGTACTGCCATAGAGCTACGTACTGCCAGGGAGCTACGTACTGCCATAGAGCTACGTACTGCCATAGAGCTACGTACTGCCATAGAGCTACGTACTGCCAGGGAGCTACGTACTGCCAGGGAGCTACGTACTGCCATAGAGCTACGTACTGCCATAGAGCTACGTACTGCCATATAGCTACGTACTGCCATAGAGCTACGTACTGCCAGGGAGCTACGTACTGCCAGGGAGCTACGTACTGCCAGGGAGCTACGTACTGCCATAGAGCTACGTACTGCCAGGGAGCTACGTACTGCCATAGAGCTACGTACTGCCAGAGAGCTACGTACTGCCATAGAGCTACGTACTGCCATAGAGCTACGTACTGCCATAGAGCTACGTACTGCCATAGAGCTACGTACTGCCAGGGAGCTACGTACCGCCAGGGAGCTACGTACTGCCAGGGAGCTACGTACCGCCAGGGAGCTACGTACTGCCATAGAGCTACGTACTGCCAGGGAGCTACGTACTGCCAGGAAGCTACGTACTGCCATAGAGCTACGTACTGCCAGGGAGCTACGTACTGCCAGGGAGCTACGTACTGCCATAGAGCTACGTACTGCCATAGAGCTACGTACTGCCAGGGAGCCACCTCCTGCACTGCGCTATATTGATCAACACCCAGGGCTGTGTGCTATCAGAGTACGCACGGAGTCACGCTACGTCAGTGGGTCCTGGAGTAGCGGGTCATGTCATCCGGCCTTGGCACACCTCCAGTCCTGAGACCATGTATCTCTACGTCCTGACGGATGAAGGTCACTCTACAGTTCCAGTGTAACTGCTGTGATTTCCTACCCACTACACCTTACAGTTCCAATGTAACTGCTGTGACTTCCTACCCCCTACACCTCTACAGTTCCAGTGTAACTGCTGTGACTTCCTACCCCCTACACCTCTACAGTTCCAGTGTAACTGCTGTGACTTCCTACCCCCTACACCTCTACAGTTCCAGTGCAACTGCTGTGACTTCCTACCCCCTACACCTCTACAGTTCCAGTGCAACAGCTGTGACTTCCTACCCCCTACACCTCTACAGTTCCAGTGTAACTGCTGTGACTTCCTACCCCCTACACCTCTACAGTTCCAGTGTAACTGCTGTGACTTCCTACCCCCTACACCTCTACAGTTCCAGTGTAACTGCTGTGACTTCCTACCCCCTACACCTCTACAGTTCCAGTGTAACTGCTGTGACTTCCTACGCCCTACACTGGAGCAAGGTAAGCAGGCGCGGCCCGTGGGTGTGGGGTAAAAACAGACACACTTCGTCTCCGTACGCGATTTGTAAAAGGCGAATAACTCGGAACATTGAGACTTGACTTGCGTTTGCTCTGAGCAGCTCTGGGACTGTTGTGGCAAATGGCTGCCATGGCCTGCAGAGGCTGACAGGCCGTAAAGCCCTGCCTTAATAGCCCGAACGGTTACGCGCCGACAGGCCAGACCAGCTATCGCCCGTCCCACTCGTTCGGTGAGAACTGGGTTCGCCCTTAACTGCCTGTGCCCCGTGTGCGGCGAACGCCCCGACAGCTATCTCGCTCTGTCTTGGCGAGAAGGTGTCGGGCAAAAATTTGCTTGCAGCGCATGTTATGGGAGCTCGCTTCTCATTGGCTGAGAAAACAACTCTACTTCTTCTGAGGAGGTTTTGTTGGCGTTCTCGCCACTGTTTGCACAATTAAAGTGGCGGATATAGTCTACGGTTCGCACAGAAAAAGCTGTATTTGTTGATACTCAAAACCCATCCAAAGAAAATATAAGCCATGAGCAGCATTAATTTATCAAAGTTGTATGTTGAATGCATCAATAGGCCGTGAAAGCTTTTACATTTTACAAATGGAATGGAGGTCGACTCGCCCTCTGTGTGGACCAGGAAGGCAGGTTGACGACAACAATCACAATGTATTTATAATCTTTCCTGGTGTCGGTGAGGTCTGCGCGTCAGCTATACATGGAAGTGCGCAAAGTTTGGCTGGGCTCGTATCAACAAGACTTATTTATTCAAGAAAACAGCAAATTTACAACGCATACTTCAATGTCAATGCAAAATTCGAGAAGGTCATCGAAATACAGCCACGGTGCGTTATTTAGACACGACTACGCTCCAGGAAATCTGTTGTACGCGGGAACTGTCAACTCTCTCGCTGACGCTGTGCGTTCGCCTCTATTAAAATAACAACAACGCCCGGTTGGCGACGACGACGACAATGAAGACTGGGGGACTGCGTGAGAAGGGGGGAGCGGTTTGACAACTTGGTTTGGCCGATAATATAACATTTACAATAAGAAAAACAGTACTCGCATTCGCAGCAATGGCGACGACTCCTAGTATAGTTTCGACCAGAAGGATTTCGACCAGAATCAGATAAGAATAAGAATATACATGCATCTATGATCATCTTTGCATCAGATGTTGTATAGAAAATAATAGCTCACACAAATCGGTTTATATGATACTAGACAGCAATCTGAGAGCACATACCCTCACTAAGTACGCCACAGTTTCTCTTCCGTGACCTCCACGACAACAATATGAATTGTCACTTCCGTCAAGTTCGTGCAACCGTTCGGGCTATTAAGTTTTAGGGCGTAATTCGCCGACACCATCCGAACGCCCTATGGAGAACGAACGCAGTGTCGCCGAGAACCCCGCACGCCAGTTCGCCCGACTAACAGTCGGGCTATTAAGTTAGGCATTAACACTCCATCCACCTTCAGTAAGCAGTCCCTGTCTCCATGTCTTGTCACGTGATTGTAAACTCCTCAGGTTTGCATGGCTGTTCCTGTCTTGCAGCAGTCTTCCCCTCTCTACCCTGTGATGGACAGCTTTCTGTAGAACTGCGCGAACTCTGACTTCTTCTACAAGGGATGAATTTGTCTTGCACCAAAGCTCCGTCTCTGTCCACCCAGTTATCTTTCTGTACGTGTACGAGTGTTTTCAAGCCAGGCATCTGGATTTGTTTCCGATGAAAATGTGTGGATATAATATTTTAACGTTATACTGCATATCCAGCATGCTCATGCCAAACATATTTAAAATATGTTTAGATAAATCCTGCAAGTCTGCCCTGATGTAAAGGGACTTAACTGTGTAAATGCCGTAATGTCACGGTGGAGTTGCCTCCCTTGGCTGCAGTCCCGAGAACCTATGGAAGCTACCCCGCGTTCCGTTGTAGAGCAGTTGACCTCTGCTATGCAGCAGACTCATTACACGTTCACCCATAGCAGGTCAAATAGTTTTGATTGGTTGCATTATTTAATGACTTAAAAAGCATATTATGATCAAAAATATGTTTTTGAACGCCTTCTTTGGATACATGAGTACCTAAAATGATTTCACGTTCAATGTTATCTCTCTTGATCGAGGTGAGGACTTAAAAAAAATTAAGGTTGCTGTTCTTTACATTTCTACGGTGACCTCTCACCCTGTAGCACAGGTCACCTTCCTGTCAAGGTCGCGTAGCAGCTTGAGCATCTCAAGAGGTGCTCTAACTGCCTAACTGAATTGTGCGCCACCTCCTAGCGCCCAGCAATGATAGAGATACAACGCCTATAGTCGAATTTGATTGGCTTAGTAAAATCATTAGGGTTGATTTCCTGCAGTGACCTCTCACCCGTAGCAGAGGTCATCTTCCTGTCAAGGTCGCGCAGCAGCATGAACATCTCAAGAGTCGCTCTAACTACTTCACACTAGAGTGCGCACAGCCTGTGCCTAGCAACGATGTAACCCCAGTGCACGTAGTCGCATTTGATTGGCTCCTATTAACCCTAGCCGTACTTCGATATTTTGCATACATATTGTACTTCGTGTTCCATTTTTGGGGTCATACTTTTACATAGAGAAAATATTAGTGTTCCCTTTTTTGGGTCATACCTTTTATACAGACAAACTATTTCTAACACACTTTAGCATTGGAGAATAAGATAAAATCATACATCTTATTGACTTTAAGCACATAAAATGTCATTTATTGATGAAAAATCTCAAAATAAAAGATTAAAACAGAAATAACATCAAAGATATCTTTCTTTGAGCCTTCATAGTCATCATGGTTTAAGCATCACAATTCTTGCAAAAGACAACAGATTTGGCAATATGCTCCTTGCACATGAAGTTGCAGCACTTGTGGCACAATGGTGGTTTTTCTCTGGAGGAGCTTTTCAGCTAAAGCTGTGTCAGTGAAGAAATTGTCCATTGTCACATTCCTTCCCTTGTTTTGGTATGGCAAGGTCAGTTCCATCACCACAGCATGGCCTTGGCTCTGTCCTAAAACATGTGGGATTCGGGACATCGCACCTGTGTATATGATACACTTGAGAGGGTAGTAAGTTTCTGAGTCACAGATCCAGAACAACTTCAGGCCGTACTTTGCAGGTTTGCTTGGTATGTACTGTATAAATGAGCAACGCCCTCTGAAGGGTATGAGCTGCTCATCCACAGTCAGTGAAGCTCCAGGAACATAGTACTTTTGGAGGTTGGCAAGGTGGAGGTCCAACACTTCGCTGATTGGAGCGAGCTTGTCAGTTTCTTGTCTTCTGCGACGGGTGTCTTTGTTGTCAAACCTCAATGTGTTTAACAGCTGGAAACATCTGTTCTTCGACATTGTGGCTCGCACAAAATCTTGCCCGATGAGGGGCTCCCAAATTGTAATCAGGTTTACTTTGCTCTGTTTCTGAGCACCCAGGAAGACAAGAATACCGATGAGCCCTCTGATCTCTACATCGTCTGTCTCCTTCCATGCATCTCCTCTCTGCCTTTTTCCTTCTTCATTTGTGTATTTCACAATCAGCTTGATCATGTCTCGAGAAATGAAAAGATCAAAAGTCTCTGCAGGGCTTGTGGCATTGTGTGTGTTTGGAATACGATTCCGCGGAAGAGTCACAATATTTGACCTTGTAGTTTGAGCATTTGGTGCCATAGGGGTACTTTTCCACTCTGTGCCATCTTTCCCATAGTAACTTATTGTTCTGACTACAGTTCCATCAACTAGTTCTTCAGAAATGGAAGAGTTCAAGTTTGGGTCAATGCTTTCTTCCTCACTACTATCACTAGATCTAGAATCATCATCACTATCATCACTGAAAGGGACAAACTCATCTTCATCACTCATTTCACCTTCACTATACTGATCAGCATCAGCATCATCTTCTTCTCTGTCAATAGCTCTGACTTGATCAACATGATCTCCTGCATCATCAACTCCAACTTGAAGTAAATCAAAAATATTTCTGCTTGAACCAGGCCTACCTTCTTCACCAGCCGCCATTTTGATTTTACTCCAGGGGAGATAATTAACAATGCCTGCTTGAACTAACATAAACAAAGAATATCTATAACTTGTGATATATGACTCCTCTATATAAAAGTATGACCCAAAAAGTGGAACATGAAGTATGAATGTGCATTTACTTTTTTTCCCTATTTATGAGTATGACCCAAAAAATGGAACACGAGGTACGATTTGAGGTTTTTTTTGTCAATTGCTCTAAAATGGAAAACCTAATATCAAGGACAATATTATTTTATGATGTAAAAATGGTTAATTGGAGATGTCACAGAAGATGGATAGTGTACTTTGACTGGTTGCTGAGCAAGTGTGTAAACAAACCCTTGTGTTCCCTTTTTTGGAACACGAAGTATGGCTAGGGTTAAACATCGAGTTAAATGGAAGTCAGTGTGCGGACTTGCAAGGTAAACAAGCTTTGAGCCATGGAGTTTACAGCCACGGAAGTGGCAGACTTACCGATTGCTTTCACATTTGGAACAAATTTACATTATAGTGCTCTCATCACCATGGCACATTGGATTGTATGTCAAGGTTTGATAACTGTGGCAAACGTGGGTATTTATACCCGTGCCGGTAATGATGTAGCAGACGACAACACAATTATGGGATTTATCTAGACCTTTCTTAATGACTGATGATGGTTATCCGCCTTCTATTCTCAATGATATTCATCGCCAATGCTTTTACTAAGTTGTCTCTTTGATCAAGAGGGGTAAAATACATACAAAGTCATTTTGGGGATTCATGTATCTAAGAGGGCCTCCATAAACCTCAATCTTTACTGCTCACGCACTTTTAAAGTCATACACGAAAATCGACCAATCAAAACTACTTGACCTGCTGTGGAGGAATGCCTAATGAGTTTGCCGTGTAGCAGAGGTGAACTGCTCTACAACGGAAACGCGGGGGAAGATTACGGGATTCCAGTTATTGACAGAAGTGACCTCAAAAGCGAGGATGAACTGAGGTCAAGGCCGGGGTGATACTTTCCACTCTGGAGTCTTCCGTGCTGAGGTGGTAGACAACTGGTGCCTAGAGCAGCCAGGATTCCACGTGACTGGACAAAGGTCAAAGTTCAAAGAGCATGCAAGGGCCGTGGTGACCTGTATACAGTGTAGTTTGCAGTTGTCAGCAGTCAGCTACGACACCACGTGATGTAGGTATGAGGTCTACAGGAGATGTTCAAGTTGTCTAAAATTATTAAAATGAAGTTGGACTGTATGGGTAATATCAATTTCAATAGATGCATGAAAGAGCATAATAAATAAAGCAAAGAAAACTGAAAATTAGACAAATCGAGACAAAAAGGAATGATTTAAAACAGAAACGAGTGATGTGATAAGACTAATAAAAGTGAGTCAAAATCATCCAGTCACTCATTCACTCACTCACTCATTCAATCATTCACTCATCCACCCATATATCTAATCTGTCGCGCGTTCATGCACACACACACACACACACACACACACACACACACACACACACACACACACACACACACACACACACACACACACACACACACACACACACACACACACACACTCACACAAGCACGAATGCATATAATTGCAAGTTAAACAGCACGGAGAGGAGGAATCCGATGACAAAAGAGACAAAGAGACGAATCGTTGCAGCGCGATGCAACCTCGTGTAGATGTAGATGTACGTTCAGTGACAGCCCCTCCAGTCAGCAGTGGTACACCCCAACAGCAGTGGTACACCCCAACAGCAGTGGTACACCCCAACAGCAGTGGTACACCCCAACAGCAGTGGTACACCCCAACAGCAGTGGTACACCCCAACAGCAGTGGTACACCCCAACAGCAGTGGTACACTCCAACAGCAGTGGTACACCCCAACAGCAGTGGTACACCCCAACAGCAGTGGTACACCCCAACAGCAGTGGTACACCCCAACAGCAGTGGTACACCCCAACAGCAGTGGTACACCCCAACAGCAGTGGTACACCCCAACAGCAGTGGTACACCCCAACAGCAGTGGTACACCCCAACAGCGGTAGTTGTGCGCACTCCTACGTGTCCTATCACCAGAGCTTGTCTGCGTCTGCCTATCCAGGTCACCTGTCTGTACCGCAGGAGGTTACCACGTGTGGGTGAAGGCCATGCACACATGCAGACAGCAAGTACCTTGCTTACGTCACATGACCCCTGCTGTTGTTAACGACTGAATACCTCAGGCTGGAACTGACACGTGAAAGGTGAGGCAGGCAACTTGGGAGGGAGGGTGCGGGGTTTGGGGGCGAGGGGTGAGAGTGAGGGTGGAGGGTGGGGGCGGACGGGCGGGGGGTGTGGGTGGGGGGGCGATGCGAGGTTTTGTGGCATGGGACGTCTTTTTTATATGTTATGAGGTAAGGCAGATGCGACCAGTAAACTGATATTAGGGAAGCAATCATGCGTGCGTGTGCACGCGCGTGTGTTCAAAAAATGAGAGTAGAGGAAGGTTAGCATTCAACAGCAGTCAAGGCAGGCTTGCAGTGATTGCTATCTCACAGAGTTTCTCACCTTCTCCTCACAAACTGCCCATTGCACTGCTTAATTATCACATGGGTAAAACCACTACTGATGACACAATCGTTGTTTTTTTACATGCAGGCTATACACATGTATATATGTGACACATTAGTGTTGAATACATTTAGGACAAGCTCTCTCTCTCTCTCTCTCTCTCTCTCTCTCTCTCTTTTTCTCTCTCTCTCTCTCTCTCTCTCTCTCGTTCATTCACTCGAGTTATTTCCTCTCCATGATTCAGTCCCACACAGGACAGCTCTGGCCACGTGACACGCCTGTGACAGACACGTCCTTCACCTCAGGCCGTGCTGGGTTGTGTAGACTGGTGTAAATATTGTGGAATACACACTCCATCCCCCAACCCCTCTACCTTCAAACACACACTCCCCCCCCCCCCCTTTTTTAACCCTCAAACCCCCTCTTTTACCCTCAATGCTCCCCTCTTACCCTCAGTCCCACCTCCTCTGTTCTACCCTCAACCCCACCCCATCCCCGCTCTTCTACCCTCAATCCCCCCTCCAGTTACCCACTGACTGTGCACTTGTACTGAACCCTTCCCCACCTTTCCTCTCGCGTCCTTTTATCTCCAGTGTCTGTCTCTTTATCTGTGTGGCTTGGCTGGTGCTATGGCTGTGCATGACATCTGCATGTCGGTAAACACAGGGTGTCTCTAGTCCCCTCCCCATACCTCCACCCTCCACCCCCTGTCCTCTCCGTATCAGCCTGCCTTTCACGTTGCTTTCCTACCCCCCTCTCAGCCCCCCCACCCCCACCCCCACTATGCTCCTTTGTCCTTTGTCGTGATGCCCCTCTCTTGTCTCTGTTGCTAGTCTTGTCATATATCTTGAGCGTGACTCATCCTCTGTGCTTGTCCATGTATTGCAGGCGTCGCACATTTTTGTGATGACTCTCGTGGGTATCTCTGGCACCACTTCTCCAAAGAGAATCTATCATCTCTTGCCTTTGTTATCAAGGTGCGTGTTTTAGTGATATTTCTGTTATCGTATCGGTGTTATTTCTTGTTCACACCATTTCTCTTGTTCTTTGATGCCTTTCCTTGCATTCGAGTGCACTTGTCCCTCCAGGTTTATTGGAGGTCCTCACAGCTTTATCTGTCTGTGTGTGTGTCTGTCTGTCCCGACTTAACGGCTGATATCTCAAAAAGTCCTGAACGGATTTACTTGAAATTTTGCACACTTAATCGAAGATAAGTTCGATTGAAAGTATCAAATTTTCAGAATCGATGTTTAAAGAAAAAGGTTTTAAAAGAAAGTGACTTTTTTAGGTCGTAAACTCGAAAACCCCCCCCTAAAATGTCCCTTGACGAAATGGCGATATTTCGCCTTTTCCTTCACTCCCGTCGCCAGCAGCATTTCTCCCACGCTGTACAAGCGCTCACCAGTTACATAAATAGTTTTCGTGATCCTCCCCAGAAAAAAATCGCCTTTGCTTAAAAAAAATACCGTTTTACAGTCAAAATTGGTGTCTCCACCCGCGCGGCCGGTCCGACTCTTAGAACAGCCACTCCGTCTCAGCGCAATAGAGTAGGCCTACACTACCAAGTTCTGTTCGCGTGGCCTAATGGCAGTGAATCGATATTAAACTTGGCAGAAATAGACCTTGAGTATCCTAAAATGTACAAGACCACTCAAATTTCATGAACTATCATCCATTTGTCTACAATTTACAGTGCAAAATACGAACCGAGGGGGTTTGCGGAAAACAACGTTATAATTGCTTCACAAACACTTATTCATGTCAGTTCCCGAATAGCTCACCTGGTAGAGCGTTGGACTATTGTTTTGTTAGGTCATGCGTGAACGGGTTCGAATCCGCGCAGAAACTTTTTTTTTTTTCCCTCTTTTTTCGAGAGGTTGCGGGTTCGAACCCGACCTGTGTTTTTTGTTTTGTTTTGTTTGGTTTTCTCCCTCTTTTCTCGAGAGGTTGCGGGTTCGAACCCGATCTTTTTTTTTCTTTTTTTTTTAATGCCAAAACCTGGAGGTTCAGCGCCAGCGGTTTTTAACATTATATCAGATATGTATTATCATTAAGCATGTTCTTAAATACATAAAGACGTATGCGCGCGCTCATGCACACACACACACGCGCGCGCGCGTGAACACACACACACACGCACACGCACACACACACACACACACACACACACACACACACACACACACACACCAAATACGTCACAACAGAAGCCACTCTGATATTTCTTTAAAGATCTGTTTATTAACCAAATGTGGGTCACGCAAAACCAGATTTTCTTTACAAGTCTGTACAGGACTGAGGCAGCAACTGCTTGAGGAGGGTCGCCACACACACACAGACAACACCTGCAGTCACGTGACCCTGCAGTGGCAGCAGACCTGGTCCCTCTGTCCATCAGTGACAGCCTGTGTGAGATCTACATTGGACTGACCAGCACGTGTCTGTCGTGCTCTCTGGGCATGGCGACTCGCAGCCGTGGTGTACCAAGTCCAGGAAAGGATGTATGTACTTATTAACTCCACAGAATACTTTGCTCTGGATATACTTCGATGGCGTTAAAATAAATATTTTCAGAGTTCTGATTTGAGTGAAAAGGACTTTGATTCCACGCACACTAAAAAAATCAGGCACTGGTTTCCTTGATTGGCTTGTAGATGGTTGAAATGAAATGCTAAGTATGTATAAAGCTATGAGGCTTTATTCCTTGCCATCGCCATGACAGTTGGAGAAAACCTCATGACCTGGGCAACACGTCATCAGTTTCATCTAATAGACACAAGGAGCATGCCAAGTGCTTGAGAGCGAAGTATGCTAATCCTATCTTCTTGAAAATACAAAATTTACGGAGATAGAAGAATGCAAGGCTACACACACAAATACCTCCATATATGTGTAATATCCATACCATTTCCTGCTCTATCAAATAAAAATATCATTAAACAAAAGTGTCACAAATGAAATTAATCTAAAGAAATTATAAGAATGTTGTGCGGAAAAAGGAAAATCTGATGAAAAAGTCAAGTATATACATCACTGCATTTTCATTACAAGTCTTTCTATGATATAACAGTTTTCATCTGACATGAGCACTCAAAAACAGTTGTGACTAATGATCCTGGCATGAACATAAGCGCATACTAAGTAATGTTGTTGCTATGCTCCAAACAAAAAGAAGTTGTACGTCTCAGTCCAGACGAACATTGCTTGTATGCATTTAAAACACACATTTGTTGTCTTCCACTAGACACAAACACGATGAGGCTAAAGCCGTAACAGATCCAACCAAACTATACTCAAACTGCAATGGAATACTTGAGAAAAGCCGTGCGATAACTTCAAACTGGCTTTAGCTTTGCCGCCTCTGTCCATAGCTAGTCACTGCATACAGAGGCTGAGAACAGCCTTCTGACTCCAACAGCCAAAGGAGAACAGGCCTCTAGTAGCCTGGTCTCTACAAGTGCAGGAGTAGATGGGGATGCTTAACGATCAAAGGTCACAGCAAAAGCACTTTAGTAACAAACTACGTGCCACAAAGAAAACACTCCACACATGTAAAAACTAAAAGCTATAGACACTACTACTTGATATAGCCAAATATTTCTATGCTATAAAACTTGAAGCTAACTTTCTTTTCAGCAACTGACAAAATAACAATAATGGTTATGGATAAATATATATGTAAAAGGCAATTTCAAATGAGCGTTCGTTTGACTATGCATTAATCACTTTGATCTCCACCAGCGAAGTAAGTAAGTATTCTAGTAAGCAAACAAGCAAACAAACAGACAGACAGACAGACAGACAAAAACAGCGCTGTAGACTCGTCCTGAATACCGAGAAGAAAACCAGTGCCATGCTGGTTCTGCTGGGTGTCAGTGTTGATGACGTGTTCTGAAGACGTTGAGAATGGCAGACACCAGAGTCACACTGCCTGTGGTGAAGACCGGTAGAAGAAGTGTGGGCAGGACTTGGAAGCCTTGAGCTGCAAGCAGAATCAAACACTGCCTTTAGTTAGCTGCTTTAGTGGCCATCTTCACTGTATGTGAACACTGGACTTTCTATCAACAGACCAGTAACGCACTTAGAGTACCTGCACGCGCATGCGTACAATATGTTGTGACATATATCTGTCATCGGGTGGGAAGTCTTGACTGCTGACCATTGCACTTGGAGGCAGCTTACCCACAAAGGCACCAAGGTCTTTGAAGTGGAGCGCCTGGCCAGCCTAGATCGGAAACGCCAGGCCAACAAAGACAGAGTATCAAAACATGCTGCTTCTGCCGTAGCCTGCCCTGTGTGCAGACACCCCTGCGCATCAGGGTTTGTCCTGCAGTGCCACATGCGGCGACACTGACGTCATCTTCACTACGCGAAGGACTGCAATGATGGTGACGAAGATGGTTGTGTGTGTGTGTGTGTGTGTGTGTGTGTGTGTGTGTGTGTGTGTGTGTGTGTGTGTGTGTATGTGTGTGTATGTGTGTGTGTGTGTTTGTGTATGTGTGTGTGTTTGTGTGTGTGTGTGTGAGTGTGTGTGTGTTTGTGTATGTGTGTGTGTGTGTGTGTGTGTGTGTGTGTGTGTGTGTGTGTGTGTGTGTGTGCATGTGAGATTATGATTGTGTGAATTAGAGATGATGAGTGTCGTCTATGTGAATGCACAGTGCTTCGATAGCGTTGTTTCCATGGCAACATCGCCAGAGTGCGTTGTTGAAAAGCCAGTGGAGGTTGTCAAGGAGGAATGCATATTTTAGTGGCAATACAAGCTGTAGATCATGGCTCACTCCGGGTGGAGACAGCGATATTTTTTTACTGCAATGGTGTTGCATTAGATACTTTTGTCAACATGCAAAACTCGTGTTTGGGAGAGACGCACAGCTTGAGCATTTTCCTACCTGATCAGGGTCTGCTTTGTCAGGAGAGACACTCTAAGCAACCTGCGCAGATAAAAATACACTATTGCTGAGGCATTATTGTTTGGTAATGCATGGAAAAGTTCAAATGTAAGTAGAATGTCACATTTGTTTACACGTCATCTGGTGAGGAATTAATCTGGAGTTTTACCTTTTCAGGCGCAAATAAACTTTTCTTGTGAAAACATACCTTTGTTTTATGCAAGTACCTAGGGACACAGTTCGAAGCACACGGCCCTCAGCCACAAAATCTGCAGGGTGGAAATGGTTTGCAAGACTGTATCACACACAGAGAGAGAGAACTGAACTGAACTGAACTGAACTGAAAGTTTATTGTATAGACCAGTCCGGCCCATTACAAAATGGTAGAGAACGCGTTTGGCACGGAACATGATATAAATTTCATCAGTACTGGTCACCAGTAATGGGAAGTCGGGCGCGGCGGGTAGACGAACGCGAAAAGTCTATCTGCAGATCACTTTCGTGAAGTCCGTGCAGATTGCTGTCTGGATTCTACACACTCGCTCCGCCTTCTCGGTCTGCCGACGTCATCAGCCCTGCCATGATGTCGTGTTGATGATCGAGGGCGAAAACGAACTGTTGAGGCTGTTGGAGTCTCAGACTTGGAACCGTCGGCTTCGTCGGTGGGATCTCTAGCTGGTGGTGGTGCAGAGGGAGATCTGTGTGGTTTCAGAGGCTCATCGAGTGCGTCTCCTTCACAACGTGGAATAGAGGCAGCAGCTGTGTCACGTCTCGTTTCCATCACGTTCTGCCTGCATTGTGACACACCTTCTCTTAGCTCTTTCATGAAGTTGTTGATAGCCGCCGCAGTCGTTGCCTCTATGGATGTCGATAACAGCAGGAAGCAAGTATTCCTGTTTTCAGGATCAGTTGTTGGTATCTGGCTGGAAAGATCCTCTTCATTTCCTTTGATCAAGTAAGTGTGTTTGTCGGGGAGGTCAGTAATCACAGCGATGTTCTGATCAGTGGGTGTGGGTGTTGTAGCTCGTGCATTTCGTGCAGCAGCAGCAGCAAGAGTAGACTCAAATGAAATATTCGCGACATTTCACATATGATATTTTTCAAATGGGACATTACGAGAAGTATGGGGCTTACCCACAGCTCTGAATTCTTCTGCACGTCGCTGGTCGCGTCGCTGCTGTGACGTCGGTTTGCTTTTCCACGTTCCTCGCTCAGCGCCGTGGCTGACGAGCAATGGCTGACAGTCTCGCTGCGAGACCCTCAGAATAACCACAGTCCTGCCCGGTTAGCCGGCAACTTTCCACGATGACATTTCCCCGGTGGTAAGCAGGGATGACAATAACGCTTCGACAGCAGCTGGAAAACCGGCAACTGGCATGGCGTTGTTGTGTTGTCAGAAATGTATTGGATCCGAAGTGTACGCGACTTTTCAACGCGGGCGCCGAGTGAGAGAGTCAGAGAGAGAGAGAGAGAGAGAGAAAGAGAGAGAGAGGAGAGAGAGAGGGAGAGAGAGAGAGAGAGAGAGAGAGAGGGAGAGAGAGAGAGAAAGAGAGAGAGAGAGAGGAGAGATAGATAGAGAGAGAAAAAAGAGATACAGAGAGACAGAGAGAGAGAGAGAGAGAGAGAGAGAGAGAGTGGGGACTTTTAAAACAAAGGACCACTGGAGGATGGACGTTAAGTTCAAGTGTATCCTCTTCAAATAAAGTAATACAATAGAGATTCGTTGCCATGATCTTGTTCAAGACTGAAAAGTAAAAGAAACATTTGTCAATATTACTTTTCAGTCTCTGCCTAACTCTGTTTGCATTGAAGTACAGTTTGAGGTGGCACAGCAAATAAAGCTACGCGTATTGCTGTACTTACAGTGGACGATAAAAGCGACGACATTGATGCCGACCAGCAGTCCGACACCGATGTATATCGCATCCATACTGAGCCCCCCCACATATCTGAAATCAAGTCAGAATCAATTAGAATTTTGTGTTTTATGCCCATCCCTAAATATCTCTAACTACTGTGTCATTTATGTCGATAGTTGGTAAAGTTGATGCCATCTAGAGGTAAAGGATAACACTCACACTCAATGTTTACACAATCAGGGAAATAAAAATGCCAATACGCCCCTCATATAAGACAAACGTCAGACGACCCCCAATTACAACATTTTCGCCCAATGGAGGTATTTTCCAACTTTTCATTTTACGAGTAAAAGTACACACAACTTGCTCAGTACCGAGTCTGCAACCTTCTGACATAAATTACAGCCTGGCAGCGCCGTCTCATGCTGCGGATGAACCTCTGGAGCGCCGCCTGTTCCAAAGCATTCCACTCCTGCTGGAGGGCGTCCTGGAGCTCTCTCAGACACTCCTGCTGGAGGGCGTCCTGGAGCTCTCTCAGACACTCCTGCTGGAGGGCGTCCTGGAGCTCTCTCAGACACTGCTGCTGGAGGGCGTCCTGGAGCTCTCTCAGACACTCCTGCTGGAGGGCGTCCTGGAGCTCTCTCAGACACTGCTGCTGGAGGGCGTCCTGGAGCTCTCTCAGACACTCCTGCTGGAGGGCGTCCTGGAGCTCTCTCAGACACTCCTGCTGGAGGGCGTCCTGGAGCTCTCTCAGACACTGCGGCTGGTGAGGACGCTTTGCAATCGCCCTCTGGAGCATGTCCCAACAGTTCTCGATGGGATTCAGATCCGGGGATCTAGCGGGCCACTCCATACTGGAGCATGTCCCAACAGTTCTCGATGGGATTCAGATCCGGGGATCTAGCGGGCCACTCCATACTGGAGCATGTCCCAACAGTTCTCGATGAGATTCAGATCCGGGGATCTAGCGGGCCACTCCATACTGGAGCATGTCCCAACAGTTCTCGATGGGATTCAGATCCGGGGATCTAGCGGGCCACTCCATACTGGAGCATGTCCCAACAGTTCTCGATGGGATTCAGATCCGGGGATCTAGCGGGCCACTCCATACTGGAGCATGTCCCAACAGTTCTCGATGGGATTCAGATCCGGGGATCTAGCGGGCCACTCCATACTGGAGCATGTCCCAACAGTTCTCGATGGGATTCAGATCCGGGGATCTAGCGGGCCACTCCATACGCACGAGGGTTTACCGCCCCGTGTAGTCAGTGATGATCCTGGCACGGTGTGGTGGAGCGTTGTTATCCATGAAGAATTCGTCACCAACAGCACCAGCAAATGGCCTGACGTAGACATCAAGTATTTCATCCCTGTGCCTGACTGCAGTCATTGAGCATTGTGGGAGGACTTGCAGGTCAGTCTTGCCTTTCATGCCAATGCCTCCACAGACCATCACTGACCCTCCCCCGTGGCGGTCGTGATACCTTACGCAGGCGTCTTGGTATCGTTCTCTGACCGTCGCCACACTCTGGCACGGCCATCCAAGAAGCCTAGAGAAAATCTCGACTCGTCTGTGAATCGTGCAGGTGTCCAGTCACGGACTGTCCAGGTCAGGTGCTCTTGGGCCCACGCAAGTCGTCGTTGTCGCTGGCCGTAGTTGAGAGGCACGCTTGCGAGAGTCTCCTGGCGTGGAGCCCTGCCTCGTGAAGCCGTCTGCGCACTGTCTGAGTGCAAGGTGAGGTTCCAGTGGCCTGCAGGAGGTCAGAACGCGACCCAGTTGTCGTCCGGAATCCATTACGGCGTGCCTCGATGACCAGATGTCGGTCCTCTCTCGGGGTCGTGGCGCATTGTCTGCCTCCACCGTGTCTTGCTGCAGTTCCACACGTCTGGTACCTCTGCAATGCTCTGCTAACGACGCTTTGAGACCTGACGAGGGCAGTGGCAACTTGAGTCTGGGTGGATTCCCCTTCCAGCATTTCAATGCAAAATCCAAGTTGTTCTAGTGTCAGATGTCGCCGTCGCCTTGCTTGAGCCATCTCTCACCGCAGCAATTCACCAAATGACATAATGAAGTCTCAATCCAAGTGTGAATGCATGTGTAAATTTTCTCCTAAAGCCCAGAAATGTGTAAAATTAGGGCTGTCCCCAGGGTGAACCCGTAATACCCCTACAATTGAGAATTTGATTACATTTTTTGTGTTCTTAATATAAATGAGTTCCTTTCCAGGCTTATCAAATTTAACACGAAATGTGTGTGTAACTGAATACACGTTCCTTAGCAAAAGTTGAGCAGCATATATAGCGTCTTGAGCCGAGTCTGTTTTTTTGTAGACCTGGTCTCTATGTAGCCACCTGGAGGCGTACGAAATGGTGGAACAGTTGTGATGGGTGATTTGGAGGGAAAGGAGTCTGAACAGTGGGTTTGGCAACATTGAGTCGCCAGCACTACAACGTTTTTGCAGTGAACAGCTGATACACTGGATTCAACTGTTAGTGTTCGACAGTGAAGGTCAGGTACATTTTACACACTGGACAGTGAAAGACAGGCACATTGGACACACATGACAGTGAAGGTCAGCCACAGTGGACACACTGGACAGTGGAAGTCAGGCACATTGGACACACATGACAGTGAAGGTCAGGCACATTGGACACACATGACAGTGAAGGTCAGGCACAGCGGACTCACAGGACACATTGGATACATTGGGTACACTGGAAAGTAATGTTCAGGCACATTAGACTAGACGCACTGGACCGTGAAGTTCAGGCACAGTTGAGTAGACACACTGGACAGTGAAGGTCAGGCACACTGTACACACTGGACAGTGAATATCAGGCAGTGTGGAGACACTGGACAGTGAAGTTCACGCACAACAGACACACTGAACTGAGACGATCAGGTACATTGGAAACATCGGACAGTGAAGGTCAGGCACAGTGGACACACTGGACAATGAAGATCAGACATATCAGACACACTGCACAGTGAAGTGCACAATTAACACACTAGACAGTTAATATCAGTCACATTGGACACACTGGACAGTGAAGATCAGGCATATTAAACACATTGGACAGTGAAGATTAGGCATATTGGACAACTGGACAGTGAAGGTCCGGCACAATTAACACACTAGACAATTAATATCAGTCACATTGGACACACTGCACAGTGAAGATCAGGCATATTGGACACACTGGACAGTAAAGATCAGGCATTTTGCACACACTGGACAGTGAAGGTCAGGTACACTGGACACACTGCACAGTGGAGATCAGGCACATTGGACACACTGGACAGTGAAGTGGTGACACAGTGGACACTGAGGAAAGGCAGACACACGTGAAGAGCTGTGGAGCCAAGGTTTCCTGCAGACAGAGAGCACAGTGACAGAGGCGGTGTCTGGAGACATCTCCCTCACTACATTCGTCACAGCCACAGCCACTCACCACTCTGCTCAGGCTGCAGCTTAGTGGGGAAGACCTTGGTGGTGGTGTGCGGCTCCGTGGGGAAGACCGTGGTGGTGGTGTGCGGCTCCGTGGAGGCTGGAGACAGAGCACAGGGCTGGGTGAGGACTTTCTGCACGCCTAACATGGGCATACACCTCCACAAGCTGTCTAGATCTTCAACTTACACCTGCGACAAAAATGTCTCCAACTCATCTATACTTCAGGAATGAAAGCAGAGTCAAAAAGTTCAACACGTTTCATTGTGTAACGCAAACGACTTATTTTACATTTACTGATGCTAAAACTATCGCAGTAACTTAACATATCGTATAAGTGTTGCTTGCTTCAAACACGCATACACAGTTTAGCTGACGACAGGAAGGGAAGACTGTCATCTCTCTGCTTCACCACTTTCACAGGTGCAAAGCGGAACTACCACATTATACAAGGAAGGGGGGAGGGATCAAATCGACTGTTTTCACGTTTTGGTGAGCCATTCAACATTAGCGCACGTTACCGCACACACAAATAAGAAGATGCATGCACGACTGAAATATTATAGAGGACCAAATGTTCCACTTTACACAACATTTACTTTTGGTCATCTCTCAGTATTCTGAGGGAATATGAGGCACAAAACTTGAGCAAGTTAAAATCTAAAAGTATAAGTAAGGAAAAACATGCTTCTGATATAGGTGGAACAACAATTTTCTTTTTTAAAATAATAAGACAAACATTTTCAATACAGAAAAAAACGTTTTCCTCATTAAATAAACAAAAATAGTACCAAATAGTAACATCGAGACATCAGCAATAATTATGAAACCACCTTGCTTGCAGATCACGTGCAGCTGTACCGTGGCGTTTCTCTCCAGGCCAGGCATGTCTGTGTTGGAGGCACGACACGTGTAGTTGTTGCTGTCTGAGCAGGCAGCACTCGGGATGACGTAGTGGTCTACGTTGTACGTCACGTGACGTACTTCCTGTCCATTCACCGTCCACGCAAGACGAGCAGTCGGATGGCTGTCCACACTGGCAGGTCAAGGTCACAGGGTCACCTTCACTGACCTCTAGGTCAGGGGTCAGTGCGATGCTCTCAAGATCTGCAGAGATAGGAAAGAATGTGCAAGAACGAACTGCATAGGGGTCAATACTTTAGTTTCGAACCTGATTGCTGATACATGTCTTTGAAATGTTTATATGTTTCAAAGTCACCGGAAGTCACGTTCATGTCTGACGAAAAGGTGTTAGCAGCTCTTGTGGCATTCAGTAGATGTCCATCTCGTATTCAGACAAAAGGTCGTTCCATTGTAAAGCTATTACAAGGCCCTGTCAGCATTTACTTCAGACTTGGGGATACAAGGCACCACATGAAAGAGAAAGGCAGGAAGGAGGTTTGACACTCACAGACAATGTCCACAATGACGGACGCCTGTCCAATGAGATGCACGTTTATAAGACCCTGGTCGTTTCTGGCCTGGCAGACGTACTGACCGCTGTCCTCCCTGGTCAGGGGGCCCAGGGTCATAGTGTTCGTTTCTTCCCCCAGAGGTCGCTGCTCAGTGTTGGAAGAGGGGAAGTAACTCCAGCTGTAGCCGTCATTGGGAACCCAAGGAAAGGCCCGGGTCACCTTACAGGTCAAGGTCAGTTCGCCTCCCAGAAGTCCCTTGACCACGGAGTCTGTAGACTTTGGTTCGATGGTGACCTGTGGAATCACTGGAGGGCAAAGGTCGTCAGCTGTTAGTTGCAAAGACTCCAGGCAACTTAAAATTCAATTTTGGAGGGGGATATATTAAAAAACCTAGAACAATACACATACCAGGGCAAACAGACCAGAGTTCTCCTACTTGGAGACCACAACTTTTTAATGAAAATGAACAGTTTCTCCCGTCATTAAGGAAATCACTCTTGCCTGTACCGTGAAGCCTCCAAATCCCAAATTCAAAATCCAGCCGACCACAGTGTCCACATCAAACGTAGATCCACCGCCAGTCAAAGTATGACCACACACAGTTCACGAAGAGGGGGAAAAGAAAAAAGAAAACCACTGCTGCATTGAACAATGTAATCAGACAATTCATCTGGGAAACCATCTTGAGCCAGGTATCACCTTCCTATCCACATTGTTTGCTGGGAATAGTTGAAACTATATATTTCCATTAAGACGATTGTAACGAAATTGACAAGATGCTAGCCGACAAAATAGCAGAGGGCAACATAGAGCTCTCCCTAGGAAACACCTGTGACACAAATGCTAGTCAGATCGTAAAGTGACAAAGGCATAGGTCTCCTGCAGTCCAGAGGGACCATGGACACAGCACACTTAAGGGTCAGGCTGGGGCGCTGTACAGAGTTGTCTGTGGCTGTAGAGTCCCACAGGGGAAGGGCAGTCCTGTCCACAGCCTTCACAGACACTTGCTGTGGGTGGTCTTTCTGTCTGGGGCTGGATCTCCCTGTGTGCCACACTCTCCCATGCAAACGTCTGCTGCCTCTCCTCGTGGCTCTCAGAAAAGGAAAGATCCCCAAATGGAACAGAAAGGATGACAGACGGAGTTTTAAATAAGTATTTAACTCAAAACAGATGAACCATTTTTAGATTTCACAAGGAGAGGTAAAGCCCTAGAGGAAGAGAAGTAAGGAGCTCAAGGTAGAAATGGAAGAGAGCGAAGTGACAGCTGGTCTCCCTCGTCTGAGTGGTCCTGTTCAAAGAAACCTTGACACAGTCCTCAAAGGAAAAAACTTTCCTTGGTCGGTCCTGTGTGGGCAATCACTGTCACAAATACCCGAAAACCACTGTAGCTGATGACATTTGTGACAGTATAATGAAAAAGGTTAGTGAGATAACAACACATGCATTGAAACTTGAAGAGGCGTCTGATATGAGCGCTTTGTTCCCCTACCTGAGCAAAATCTATAGATCAGTATACATGGGTATTTCCCATTAAATTCCTACGAGTACTCTTCAAATGGACCTACTGCAGACTCTCATCAACTACTACATGACCTTTGGTAAGGCACATTTCCCCAACACTCCCATAATTCCAAAACAGCATCTTTTGGGGCACCACTGAATGGGCTGGGTGAGAAAATGGGGGTTTGGCATTGGGTTACATGGAGAACATGGGCTGAGTGGTAGAGTTTTTGGCATCAGAAACGAAGGAGAAAACCAGAGAGTGATGATGAAAGAACTAATGGATTAGGTGTCCCTCTCCTTCAACGTTCAGTGGTCCCAAGGGGGAAAAAGAGCAAAATCCCAATATGGACGTGTGCAGACCGCAACCTGAAAGATGGTTTGTTATATGAATGGCTCTTCGAGTCATCAGCGACTTCAATTTGTGTTCCTCCACCTCTCATTCTGGACTACTGTGACTTGTTAATCCCCGATGGAGTCATATTCGGATGCACAGTTACTGCACATCTTGTTCCCTACCGCCTAATCGGGTACATCTGATATGTTCTGCATTGCATACCCGTTTTAAACATGCCTTCAGAGGGATCTAAAAAACTTCCATTTTGCTGCAGTGAGAGTGACAATTAAAAATAAAATGATTCTACTAGAGGGGGGCTGAAACAATTACCGAGTTTCACTGCCTCTTTCAGCTTTTGCGTTTAAAATGAGTTTCGTTAAAAATAGTACCGTAGTGATTGGAATCAAAGCAAAAGTAGGATCCCAAAAGCATTTCATAAGTTAATACAAAACGAAATGCCATATTGGATGGATTTCGGATACCTTTTGGTAGGGCTTTCCCAACCGCAGCTTATCTGTTTCCTCACAGTGGAGAGCTTGCTCCTTTCATAGCAAACCTGCTCAGCCACCGTGATACAACTGTTGACTTTTGTAAAGTGAATCGAAAGCCTGGTGCAAATGTAACACACGCATACACACCCACCCACACCCACCCACACACACACACACACATACACACACATACACACACATACACACACATACACACATACACACATACACACACATACACACACATATATACACACATATACACACACACATACACACACACATACACATACATACACACGCATACACACACATACACACACATACACACACATTCACACACATACACACACACACACATACGCACACACACATACGCACACACACACACATACACATACAACGGGCCACAGGAATAGAGCAGCCCCTCTGTCCGCGAGCTGGCTTCCCTCGGTGTCCGCTCTGTATGGCCATTATGTCATGTCCCCCTCCATCACGACCTATCCACCCCCTCCACCACTCACCCCCACTCCCACCACTAACCCCACTGCACAGTGGGCGTCATTCTTTGTGCAGTACTGTAGGACGTGCAGACACTACCTACTGCATGTGGCAGAGTTTGAGATCACATTTCCTGTGGTTTAGGTTGGGGGAAAACAACACATTCACAGTCTAGTGTAAGACCAGATTATCACAGAGAAAAGGGAAAGGGGGAGATAATTCGACTGATATTTCGAATAATTGCAATGACGGGATACATGGCTAAAACAGAGAATTTGTAACTTTTACTTGTCTTTCGTTACTGGCGTTTAGACTCTTTATTTAATGAGAAAATCCCTCGAGGCAGATCAACCATGTTACTCTCCTACACACACTATATTTTTCTGAATACTTATTCCTATCCAAAAGTAGGAACTGAAGTGATTCATCTCTGCATACTTTCCAAAGTCTTTCAACCTCGTGAAAGCTGTAGTGTTACATTATACAGTTCAGAGGTTAATAGTTTAAAAGTTCGCTAGTTACGAGTGTACAATCGTGATTTTTTTTTAAGAAAGTCATTTCTTGTTAGAAATCATGGTACGTTTTGTTTGTAGTAAGCCTGAACATTTCGCAGTTGTGGGACATGTACGTTCAAAGATAATGTAATGTATATTATTTGAGGCAACATACGTTCTAGACGAGCAAATCTTATGCATACCATTACATATTAAATACTGTTGATGGATTACATTACCAAACGTCCTGATCCACTAAGTGAACAGTACCAATGGCATGATCAATGGTAGGAAAGCCTGTTTTTGCTTTCTCAAAATATGATAGAACATTCCAAGTTTCCTGATAACTGGTCCTTCTCTTCTGATAGCAATGTTCTCCGACAGATGTCGAAGATGTATGGACAGAGCGTCCAGTATCACAACGAATATACAAGCGACACATAAAACAACAGCAGCACAACTCACCGAGAGGCCTCAGGTAGAATGCATTGCTGGGAGGTGACGTGGTCTCCACAGGTCCTTCCCTGGCAGTGCACGTGTACTCGCCTGTGTCTGCCTCTGTCACGTTGGTGAAGGTCAGTGTTTGACCTGGCTGATCTCTGACCTCTGTGTGGTCCTTGTACCAGGTGTACCTGGTGTCGTCACTGGGGATGTACTTTTGCATGATGATGCAGTGCAGGGAATAAGGACGACCGCAGACAGGAATGTCTCTGAACTCGACGTTGGGCTTGGGCAGAATGTCACCTGGAACTAAAAATAGAAATCGAAGACACATAACAGTCTAACAATAACAACGATTTTTGCAGGGGCAGAGGTCGGATGTTGACCAGGAAGATAAACGGATGTGGGAAGCAATGAAGCAGGCAGAAAAACAGAAGAAGAATAACGATCAAAAGAATAAGAAGGAGCAGGAGTTGGAGGAAAAGGAGGAGAGCATGCTGGAGCAGGAGTGGGAGGAAAAGGAGGAGAGCATGCTGGAGCAGGAGTGGGAGGAAAAGCATGCTGGAGCAGGGGAGGAAAAGGAGGAGAGCATGCTGGAGCAGGAGTGGGAGGAAAAGGAGGAGAGCATGCTGGAGCAGGAGTGGGAGGAAAAGGAGGAGAGCATGCTGGAGCAGGAGTGGGAGGAAAAGGAGGAGAGCATGCTGGAGCAGGAGTGGGAGGAAAAGGAGGAGAGCATGCTGGAGCAGGAGTGGGAGGAAAAGGAGGAGAGCATGCTGGAGCAGGAGTGGGAGGAGAGCATGCTGGAGCAGGAGTGGGAGGAAAAGGAGGAGAGCATGCTGGAGCAGGAGTGGGAGGAGAGCATGCTGGAGCAGGAGTGGGAGGAAAAGGAGGAGAGCATGCTGGAGCAGGAGTGGGAGGAAAAGGAGGAGAGCATGCTGGAGCAGGAGTGGGAGGAAAAGGAGGAGAGCATGCTGGAGCAGGAGTGGGAGGAAAAGGAGGAGAGCATGCTGGAGCAGGAGTGGGAGGAAAAGGAGGAGAGCATGCTGGAGCAGGAGTGGGAAGGAGAGCATGCTGGAGCAGGAGTGGGAGGAAAAGGAGGAGAGCATGCTGGAGCAGGAGTGGGAGGAAAGGAGGAGAGCATGCTGGAGCAGGAGTGGGAGGAAAAGGAGGAGAGCATGCTGGAGCAGGAGTGGGAGGAAAAGGAGGAGAGCATGCTGGAGCAGGAGTGGGAGGAAAAGGAGGAGAGCATGCTGGAGCAGGAGTGGGAGGAAAAGGAGGAGAGCATGCTGGAGCAGGAGTGGGAGGAAAAGGAGGAGAGCATGCTGGAGCAGGAGTGGGAGGAAAAGGAGGAGAGCATGCTGGAGCAGGAGTGGAAGGAGAGCATGCTGGAGCAGGAGTGGAGGAAAAGGAGGAGAGCATGCTGGAGCAGGAGTGGGAGGAAAAGGAGGAGAGCATGCTGGAGCAGGAGTGGGAGGAAAAGGAGGAGAGCATGCTGGAGCAGGAGTGGGAGGAAAAGGAGGAGAGCATGCTGGAGCAGGAGTGGGAGGAAAAGGAGGAGAGCATGCTGGAGCAGGAGTGGAAGGAGGAGAGCATGCTGGAGCAGGAGTGGGAGGAAAAGGAGGAGAGCATGCTGGAGCAGGAGTGGGAGGAGAGTATGCTGGAGCAGGAGTGGGAGGAAAAGGAGGAGAGCATGCTGGAGCAGGAGTGGGAGGAGAGCATGCTGGAGCAGGAGTGGGAGGAGAGCATGCTGGAGCAGGAGTGGGAGGAAAAGGAGGAGAGCATGCTGGAGCAGGAGTGAGAGGAAAAGGAGGAGAGCATGCTGGAGCAGGAGTGGGAGGAAAAGGAGGAGAGCATGCTGGAGCAGGAGTGGGAGGAAAAGGAGGAGAGCATGCTGGAGCAGGAGTGGGAGGAAAAGGAGGAGAGCATGCTGGAGCAGGAGTGGGAGGAAAAGGAGGAGAGCATGCTGGAGCAGGAGTGGGAGGAAAAGGAGGAGAGCATGCTGGAGCAGGAGTGGGAGGAAAAGGAGGAGAGCATGCTGGAGCAGGAGTGGAAGGAAAAGGAGGAGAGCATGCTGGAGCAGGAGTGAAAGAAAAGGAGGAGAGCATGCTGGAGCAGGAGTGGGAGGAAAAGGAGGAGAGCATGCTGGAGCAGGAGTGGGAGGAAAAGGAGGAGAGCATGCTGGAGCAGGAGTGGGAGGAAAAGGAGGAGAGCATGCTGGAGCAGAAGTGGGAGGAAAAGGAGGAGAGCATGCTGGAGCAGGAGTGGGAGGAAAAGGAGGAGAGCATGCTGGAGCAGGAGTGGGAGGAAAAGGAGGAGAGCATGCTGGAGCAGGAGTGGGAGGAAAAGAGGAGAGCATGCTGGAGCAGGAGTGGGAGGAAAAGGAGGAGAGCATGCTGGAGCAGGAGTGGGAGGAAAAGGAGGAGAGCATGCTGGAGCAAAAGTGGGAGGAAAAGGAGAAGAGCATGCTGGAGCAGGAGTGGGAGGAGAGCATGCTGGAGCAGGAGTGGGAGGAAAAGGAGGAGAGCATGCTGGAGCAGGAGTGGGAGGAAAAGGAGGAGAGCATGCTGGAACAGGAGTGGGAGGAAAAGGAGGAGAGCATGCTGGAGCAGGAGTGGGAGGAAAAAGAGGAGAGCATGCTGGAGCAGGAGTGGGAGGAAAAGGAGGAGAGCATGCTGGAGCAGGAGTGGGAAGAAAAGGAGGAGAGCATGCTGGAGCAGGAGTGGGAGGAAAAGGAGGAGAGCATGCTGGAGCAGGAGTGGGAGGAGAGCATGCTGGAGCAGGAGTGGGAGGAAAAGGAGGAGAGCATGCTGGAGCAGGAGTGGGAGGAAAAGGAGGAGAGCATGCTGGAGCAGGAGTAGGAGAAAAAGGAGGAGAGCATGCTGGAGCAGGAGTGGGAGGACAAAGAGGCGAGCATGCTGGAGCAGGAGTGGGAGGAAAAGAAGGAGAGCATGCTGGAGCAGGAGTGGGAGGAAACGGAGGAGAGCATGCTGGAGCAGGAGTAAGAGGAAATGGAGGAGAGCATGCTGGAGCAGGAGTGGGAGGAAAAAGAGGAGAGCATGCTGGAGCAGGAGTGAGAGGAAAAGGAGGAGAGCATGCTGGAGCAGGAGTCGGAGGAAAAGGAGCAGAGCATGCTGGAGCAGTTGTGGGATGAGAGCCAGCTGGGGCAGGAGTGGGAGAAAAAGGAGGACAGCATGCTGGAGCAGGAGTGGAAGTAAAAGGAGGAGAGCATGCTGGAGCAGGAGTGAGAGGAAAAGGAGGACAGCATGCTGGAGCAGGAGTGGGAGGAAAACAAGGAGAGCATGCTGGAGCATGAGTGGGAGGAAAAGGAGGAGAGCATGCTGCAGCAGGACTGGGAGGAAAAGGAGGAGAGCATGCTGGAGCAGGAATGGGAGGAAAAGGAGGAGAGCATGCTGGAGCAGGAGATATAGGAGAACATGCTGGAGCATGAGTAGAAGGAAAAGGAGGAGAGCATGCTGGAGCAGGAGTGGGAGGAAAAGGAGGAGAGCATGCTGGAGCAGGAGTGGGAGGAAAAGAGGAGAGCATGCTGGAGCAGGAGTAGGAGGAAAAGGAGGAGAGCATGCTGGAGCAGGAGTGGGAGGAAAAGGAGGAGAGCATGCTGGAGCAGGAGTGGGAGGAGAACATGCTGGAGCAGGAGTGGGAGGAAAAGGAGGAGAGCATGCTGGAGCAGGAGTAGGAGGAAAAGGAGGAGAGCATGCTGGAGCAGGAGTGGGAGGAGAGCATGCTGGAGCAGGAGTGGGAGGAGAAGGGGGAGAGCATGCTGGAGCAGGAGTGGGAGGAAAACGAGGAGAGCATGCTGGAGCAGGAGTGGGAGGAAAAGGAGGAGAGCATGCTGGAGCAGGAGTGGGAGGAAAAGGAGGAGAGCATGCTGGGGCAGGAGTGGAGGAAAAGGAGGAGAGCATGCTGGAGCAGGAGTGGGAGTAAAAGGAGGAGAGCATGCTGGAGCAGGAGTGGGAGGAAAAGGAGGAGAGCATGCTGGAGCAGGAGTGGGAGGAAAAGGAGGAGAGCATGCTGGAGCAGTAGTGGGAGGAAAAGGAGGAGAGCATGCTGGAGCATGAGTGGGAGGAAAAGGAGGAGAGCATGCTGGAGCAGGAGTGGGAGGAAAAAGAGGAGAGGATGCTGTACCAGGAGTGGGAGGAAAAGGAGGAGAGCATGCTGGAGCAGGAGTGGGAGGAAAAGGAGAAGAGCATGCTGGAGCAGGAGTGGGAGGAGAGCATGCTGGAGCAGAAGTGGGAGGAAAAGGAGGAGAGCATGGTGGAGCAGGAGTGGGAGGAAAAGGAGGAGCGCATGCTGGAGCAGGAGTGGGAGGAAAAGGAGGAGAGCATGCTGGAGCAGGAGTGGGAGGAAAAAGAGGAGAGCATGCTGGAGCAGGAGTGGGAGAAAAGGAGGAAAGCATGCTGTAGCAGGAGTAGCAGGAAAAAGCGGAGAGCATGCTGGAGCAGGAGTGGGAGGAGAGCATGCTGGAGCAGGAGTGGGAGGAGAAGGGAGAGAGCATGCTGGAGCAGGAGCGGGAGGAAAAGGAGGAGAGCATGCTGGAGCAGGAGTGGGAGGAAAAGGAGGAGAGCATGCTGGAACAGGAGTGGGAGGAAAAGGAGGAGAGCATGCTGGAGCAGGAGTGGGAGGAAAAGGAGGAGAGCATGCTAAAGCAGGAGTGGGAGGAAAAGGAGGAGAGTATGCTGGAGCAGGAGTGGGAGGAAAAGG
>JAWQFJ010006567.1:30000-40634 GCA_034096865.1 Theodoxus fluviatilis | reverse complement strand
GAAAAAAGAAATTGTAGAAACACATGCAAAAGGTTGTAAAGGGTCAGTACTGGAGAAAGAAAGGTGAGAGGATAAAAGAGAAAGGAAGAAAGGAGAGGGAAAAGAAAGAACAGTGCAGAAGTACGAATTTAATTAAAGAAGTATGATAGAAAAGTAAGGAGGAGAAGAAAGAAGACAAAGAAATGGTAAGGAAAAAGGAAAAAGCAAGTAATGAGCAGTATGATTAATATGTAATAATAGACAGGGCTAGGAAGAAAGCTTGATAGATATTGTAGAAGAAGAGAGAAGAAAGAAAGAGAGAAAGATAGGAGAAGAAGAAAGAAAGCAGGGAAGAGTAAAGAAAAAGAAAGAAAAGAGAAAGATAAAAGGGAAAAGGAAAGGAAAGAGAGAAAAGAGATGACAGGGAAGAGAAGAAGAAAAGAAAGAAAGAAAAGAGGATAGAAAAAAAGGAAGAAAAGAAAGTGAAGTAAGAACGAAAGGAGGGCTAAAGATAATGACAAAGAGATGGTCTATAAAAGTTAAAAGATAAAAGAAAGAGAAGAAGATACAGGAAGAAGAAAGGTACACTAATACACGTAAGAGAACTCTAATGACAAGAAATACCGAGCATAGCACCTCTCCTCGAGAAGAACGTTATATATTTTTTGACGAAAAAGAGGTCTGATTAACTAGGACTAAGGAAGAGAGACCCCTCTCAGATACCTTCTACGCCCCCCCCCGCAACGCAATGTTTTTTTTGGATTAAAAGAAAATTAGCAAGACAAGGATCGCCTAGTTCTGGAAGCGAGCGGCCAAGAAGACAAGAATAAGTTGAAGGAATAGCAGGGAAAAGAACCCAATATAGAGAGAAGAAGAAAAGATATACGAGTAAGAAAGCCCCGGTATAAGAAGATAGAGAAGGAAGGCTACGTAAAGGACGTAAGTAACGAAAGGAAGAGAGATGCAGATACCCAGGAAAGAACCACGAAGAAGAAGAAGAGAACAAAAAGGAAGAAGAATGAAGAAAGAAAGCAAGTTAAGGAAGGAGAGAAAGAGTGACAAGAAGGATACTACTGGGACGTTAGACAAGGAGAGGAAGCGCTCAAGAAAGTCAGGAACACAGATAAGTAAGAACGTCGTAAGAAGAGAAGTAAGAGCAGAAAAGTAAAGAAGAAGAGGATAGAAAAGAGCAGAAAGAAGGTTTGCAAAGAGTAGAAAGAAGAGCTCGGTAAGGAAGAGAAGGCATAGAGAAAAGAAGAACAAGAAGAAGAAAGTGACCGAGAGAATGAAAGAAGAACATACCAAAAGTGAAATAGTGAGCAAAGACAGAGCTTAAGAAGAATACGAAGAAGCGTACTTCTTTCCAGAAATAGAGATTTCATAACTAAGGAAAGAGAAGAAAGAAGTGTCACGTAAAACGGAAGTATAAGAGAATAGAAGAAAAGGAACAAAGAAGTAAGTCTCCTGAATTACGGCAAGGTAAGTAGAAGAAAAGGAAGAAGTAGAACGAAGTGTAAGTTAGAAATAGGATGGAGACAGCTAGAAGAGAAACGAGTCAACTCTAAGCTGGGACACAAATAGGATACTCCATGAGAGGAAAGAAGAAAGAAAGAAGAATAGAAGAGAAAAGGAAAAGAAAAGAGAGGAAAGAAAGAAGAAGAAGCAGAAGAAGAATAGAGGAAGAAGGCAAGAAGAGCAAAGAAGAAGAGAAAGGAAAGGAAAAGGAAAGAAAAGAAAGAAGGAAAGAGAGAGAAAAGGACAGAAGCGAAAGAGAGAAGAAGAAGAAACCACACGGAATGAAGGAAAGGAAGAAGAAAAAAGAAAGAAAAGAAGGAAAGAAAAAGAGAGTGGAGAAAAGCAAAGTGCGAAGAACATAAATAAGAGCGATGAAGCAAAGAAGAGAGAAGATAAGAGCATGAGAGCATGGTGTAAGCAAGAAGGAGGAAACGGTTTAAACAAGAAGGAGGAGAGTACGGAAGGTTTCATGAGAAGCAGCTAGAAGAACAGAACGAGAAAGAATGAAAAAAATATAGAAAGAGGCGATAGGAGAGGACCAGAGAATCGGAAAGATTAAGAGAAGAAGAAGAAGAGAAAGAGAGGAAATAAGCGACTTAGCGTGGTAGAGAAAAGGTGGGAAGAAAGCCTAGATAATTTCCAGGGGGGAGTGTGCGTCCGCCGTTCTATCCTTTCAGTGAACACTAAAAGAAAGGAAAAACAATACCGTTCTATCTCTACCTCAGAATAATATAGGTACCCTATTAAGGAGAAGTTCAGAAAAGAAGAAAGAAGGGAGTAAGAATCAGAAGAGCAACTCTAGAAGAGGGAAAGATCAGAAAGAAGAAGAGGAAAAGAGCGAACTCCAGCTAAGGATTATTAAAGGATCATTGTCGGAAAGCACAGCAAGAAGAAGTGAAAGCATACGCAATTTTTATCTCATGTTAAGTAGGGCTAAGTAGCCGCAAGGAGAAGAGAAGATGCCGGACTGTAAGCATACGTACAAAGATAAGATGGATTAGGGTAGCAAAGTTTTCACCCCTGTTATAATCGTTAATCAAGAAAAGGAGAGAGAGCAAGAAAGAAGAAGAAAGAAGAAAGAAGAACAAAGAGAAGAAAGAGACACGAAGAAAAACCCCAGCAGTAGAAGGAAGGGAAGAAAGCAGAAGAAGAAAGTAAGAGGAAGAAGACAAGAAGCAGGACAGAAAGAATGAAAGAAGAAGGATAGGAAGAGAACAGTAGAAGAAATGGAGGAAAAGATAAGAAGATGAGATAAATAAGAAAGAAAAGAAGTAAGAGAGTAGGAAGAAGAAGAAGAAGATAGAAGGCAGAAGAAGAGAAAGAAGAAAGGGTAAGGAAGGAATAGCACGAAGAATCAGAAGAAGAAGAAAAAGAGAGACGGAAAAAAGACGAAGACAGAGAACAAAAAAGAAATGAGAAAGAAGAAAGAGTTAAAGGAGGAGAAGAAAGAAGAGCAGCGAAAGAGGATGACGAAGCGCAGAGATAGCGAACTAAGATCGATAGTGAAATGCGCACTTAGAAAGGGAAGAAAAAGAGCACGAAACGGTAAGCAAGAAAGAAAAGAGAAGAAAAGAGGGAGAAAAGGAAAGCAGAAGGATAGAACGCAACATTAGAACCGGGCAAGTAAAAGGAGATAAGGGGAGAAAAAGCGAAGGAAAGAAAGATGAAAGGATGAAGAGAAGAACAAGAAGAGAATAAGGTAAGAAAGCAGAAAGGAGAAAAAATAGAGAGAGAGGAACAGAGAACAGTAAGAAGAAGCAAGAAGGAAAGAGAAATTGAAGAAAGAAAAGAAGAGAAAAGAAGAAGAAGAGAAGAAGAAAAGAAAGAAGAGAGAAAAGAAGAAGAGAAGAAAGGAAAAGAGGTATAAAAGAAGGAAAGAAAGGAGGAGAAAAAGACAGAAAGAGGAAGGAAAAGAAAAGAAAGAAAAGAAGAGATGAGAAAGAAGAGAGAACGAAAGCAGAGAAGAAAAGAAAGGAAGGTATAGCGAAAGGGAAAGAAGGAGAGAACGAAAAAGAAGGTGAAAAGAAGAGACAAAAAGGAAAAGAGGAGAAGAAAGAAGAAAAGGGAGAAGAACGAGAAAGAAGAACAGAAAGAGAGACAAGAAAGAGTAAAGGCAAAAGCAAAGAAGAAAAGAGAAGAAAAGAAAGGAGGAATAAAGAGAAAAGGAAAGAGAAAGAAAGAAATGAGAAGTAGAGGGAAAGAGGGAGGAGAAGAAGGAGTACGGAGAGAAAGAAGAAAAAGAAGGAAGAAAGAAGAAGAAAAGAAGAAGAAAGAAGAGAGAAGGAGAAGAAAAGAAGGAAAAGGAGAAGAAGAAAGGAGAAGAAAGAAGAGAGAGAAAAGAGCAAGAGAGGAGAAGAAAGAGGAAGAGGAAGGAGCAGGAGAGAAGAAGGAAAAAAGAAGAAAAGAGAAAAAAGAAAGATAGAGAAGAGAAAGAAGAAGAGTGAAAGAAAAGAAGGAAGAGAAAGAAGGAAGAAGGAAGAAGAAAGATAGAAGAAGAAAGATAGAAGAAGAATGAAGAATGAAGAAGAAAGAAAGAAGAGAAGAAGAGAGAAAGAAGAGAAAGAAGAGAAAGAAGAGAAGAGAAGAGAAAGGAGAGAAAGAAGAAGAAAGAAAAGAGAAGAGAAAGAGAAGAAGAAAAGAAGAGAAGAGAGAGAAGAGAAGAAAAGAGAAGAGAAGAAAGAAAGAAGAGAAAGAAGAAGAGAAGAGAAAGAGAAGAAAGAAGAAAGAAGGAGAAGAAAGAAGAAGAAAGAAGAAGAAGAAGAGAGCAAAGAAAGAAGAAGAAGAGAGAAAGAAGAAGAAGAAAGAAGAAAGAAGGAAAGAGAGAAGAAAAGAAGAAGAGACAAGAAGGAAGAAGAGAAAGAAGAAGAAAGAAGAAGAAGAGAAGAAAGAAGAGAGAAAGAAGAAGAGAAGAAAAGAAAGAGAAGAAAAGAAGAAAGAAAAGAAGAGAAGACGAAAGAAAGAAGAAAAGAAGAAGAGAAGAAAAGAAGAAAGAAGAAGAAGAAAGAGAGAAGAAAGAAAAAAGAGAAAAAGAAGAAAGATAGAGAAGAAAGAGGAAGAAGAAAGAGAAGAAGAAAGAAAAGAGAAAGAAGAAGAAGAGAAAGAAAGAAGAAGAAGAGAAGAAAGAAGAAAGAGAAAGAAGAGAAGAAAGAAAGAAAGAAGAGGAAAGAAGAGAAGAAGAAAGAAAAGAGAAAAGAAAAGAAGAAAGAAGAGAGAAGAAAGAAGGAGAAAAGAAGAAAGAGAAAAGAAAGAAGAAAGGAAGAAAGAGAAGAAAAGAAAGAAGAAGAAGAGAAGAGAAGAAAAGAAAGAAGAGAAAGAAGAAGAGAAAGAAGAAAGAAGAGAAAAGAGAAAGAAGAAAAGAAGAGAGAAGAAAGAAGAGAAAGAAAAGAAGAAAGAAGAAAAGAAGAAGGAAAGAGAAGAGAACAGAAAGAAGAAAAGAGAAAGAAAGGAAGAAGAGAAGAAGAGAAAAGAGGAGAGAAAAGAAGAAAGAAAGAGAAGGAAAGAGAAGAAAGAAGAAAGAGAAGAAGAAGAAGAAGAAAAAGAAGAAAGAAGAAAGAAAGAAAGAAGAAGAAAGAGAATAAGAAAGAAGAAGAAGAAAGAAGAAAGAAGAAGTAAGAGGAGAAGAAAGAAGAAGAAAGGAAGAAAGAAAGAAAGAGAAGAAGAAGAAAAGAAGAGAAGAAGAAAGAAAGAAGAAAGAAGAAAGAGGAAGAAGAAAAGAGAAGAAGAAGAAGAAAGAAGAAAAGAAAAGAAGAAAGGAAGAAAAGAAGAAAGAAAGAAGAGAAAGAAGAAGAGAAAGAAAAGAAGAAAGAAAAGAAAGAAGAAAGGAAGAAGAGAAGAAGAAAGAAAAGAAGAGAAAAAAGAGAAGAGAAAGAGAAGAAAGAGAGGAAGAAAGAAAGAAGAAAAGAGAAAAGAAGAGAAGGAGAGAAAGAAAGAGAAGAAAAAGAGAAAGAAGAAGAAAGAAAAGAAGAAAGAAGGAGGAGAAAGAAGAAAGAAAGAGAGAGAAGAAAAGGAAGAAGAAGAAGAAAGAGAGGAAGAAGAAAGAGAGAAGAAAAGAGAAGAAAGAAGAGAAGAAAGAAGAAGAGGAGAAGAGAGAAGAAAGAAGAAGAAAGAAAAGAAAGAGAAGAAAGAAGAAAGAAAGAAGAAGAAGAAAAAAAGAAGAAAAGAAAGAAAGAAGAGAAGAAAGAGGAAAGAGAAGAAGGAAGAAGAAAGAGAAAGAAAAGAAGAAAGAAAAGAAGAGAAGAAAGAAGAGAGAAAGAAGAAGAAAGAAGAAAGAAGAAAAGAAAGAGAAGAAAGAGAAGAAAAGAAGAAAGAGAAAGAAAGAAGAAAAGAGAGAAAAGAAAAGAAAGAAAAGAGAAGAAGAGGAAGAAGAAGAAGAGAAAGAGGAGAAGAGAAGAAAGAGGAAAGAAGAAAGAAGAGGAAGAAGAAAAGAAGAAGAGAAAGAAGAGAAGAAGAAAAGAGAGAAAGAGAAAGAAAGAAAAGAGAAAGAAGAAAAGAAGAAAAGAGAGAAAGAAGGAGAAGAAAAGAAGAAAAGAAAGAAGAGAAAGAAGGAAGAAAAGAAGAGAGAAAAGAAAGAAGAAAGAGAAAGAAAGTAGAGGAAGAAAGAGAAAGAAAGAAGAGGAAGAAAGAGAAAGAAAGAGAAAGAGAAGAGAAAGAAAAGAGAGAAGAGAAAGAAAAGAGAGAAAAGAGAGAAAGAAAGAAAGAAGAAGGAGAAAGAAGAAGAAAGAAGAAAAGAGAAGAAAAGAAAAGAGAAGAAAGAAGAAAGAAGAAAAGAAGAAAGAAAAAGGAAGAAGAAAGAAAAAGAAGAGAGGAAAGAGAAAAGAGAAGAAAAAAGAAAGAGAAAGAAGAAGAAAAGAAAGAAGAAGAAGAAAAGAAGAGAAGAAAGAGAAAGAAAAGAGAAAGAAAAGAAGAGGAAGAAGAAAAGAAAGAAGAAGAGAAAAGGAAAAGAAGAAAGGAGAAGGAGAAAGAAGAAGAAGAGAAAAGAGAAGAAAAGAAAAGAGAAAGAAAGAACAAAAGAAAGAAAGAAAAAAAAGAAAGAGAAAGAAGAAAGAAGAAGAAAGAAGAAGAAAGAAGAAGAAAAGAAAGAAAGAAGAAGGAAGAAAGAAGAAAAAAGGAGAAGAAAAGAAAAAGAAGAAGAAGAAAAAGAGAGAAAGAAGAGAAGCAAAGAGAAAAGAAGAGAAAAGAGAGAGAGAGAGAGAGAAGAAAGAGAAAGAGAAAAAGAAGAGAAGGAAGAAAGAAGAAGAAGAAGAAAGAGAAGAAAAGGAAGAAGGAAGATAGAATGAAGGAAGAAGAAGAAAGAAAGAAGGAGGAAGAAAGAAGAAAGAAGAGAAAGGAGAAGAAAGGAAGAAGAGAGAAAGAAAGAAGAAAGAAGAAGGAAAAGAAGAAAAAGAGAAAGAAGAGAGAAGAGGAAAAGAAGAAGAGAAAGAAGAAAGAAAAGAAGAAGAAAAAGAAGAGAAAGAAAGAAGAAAGAAAAGAAAGAAGAAAGAAGAAAGAGAAGAAGAAAGAAGAAAAGGAAGAAGAAAGAAGAAGAAAAGAAAAGAGAGAAGAAAAGAAGAAAGAAAAGAAGAAAAGGGAAGAAGAAGAAAGAAAAGAAGAGGAAAAGAAAGAGGAAGAAGAAGAAAGAAGAAGAGAAAAGAAGAAGAAAAAGAAGAGAAGAAGAAAAGAAGAAGAGAAAAGAAAAGAGAGAAAAGAAAGAGAAAAAGGAAGAAAGAAGAAGGAAGAAGAGAAGAAAAGAAAGAAGAAGAAAGAGAAGGAAGAAGAAAGAAAGAAAAGAAAGAAAAAGAAGAAAAGAGAAAAGGAAGAGAAAGAAAAAAGAAAAGAAAAAGGAGAAGAAAAGAAGAAGAGGAAAAGAAAAGAAAGAAGAGAAAGAAGAGAAAGAGAAAGAAGAAGAAAAGGAAAGAAAGAAGAGAAAGAAAGAAAGAAAAGAAGAAAGGAAAAGAAAGAAAGAGGAAGAGAAAAGAAGAAAGAAAAGAGAAGAAAAGAGAAGAAAGAGAAGAAAAGAGAAGAAAAGAGAAGAAAGAGAAAAAAGAAGAAAGAGAAGAAGAAGAAAGAGAAAAACGAGAAAGAAAGAGAAAGAAGATGAAGGAGAAAGAAGGAAAAAAAGAAAGAAGAAGAAAGAGAAAGAAGAAGAAAAGAGGAAAGAGAAGGAAAGAAAAGAAGAAAGAGAAAGAAAGAAAAGAAAAGAGAAGAAAAGAAAGAAGAAGAAGAAGGAAGAAAAGAAGAAGAGAAGAGAAAGAAAAAGAAAGAGAAAGAGAGAAAAGAAAAAGAAAGAAGAAGAAAGAAAGAAAAGAAAGAAGAAAAGAGAAGAAAAGAGAAAGAGGAAGAAAGAAAGAAGAAAGAAGAAGAAAAAAGAGAGAAGAAAGAGAAGAGAAAGAGAAAAGAGAAGAAGAAAAGAAAGGAGGAAGAAGGAAAAGAAAGAAGAAGAAGAGGAGAAAGAAGAAAAAGAAAGAAAGAGAAGAGAAGAGAAAAGAAAGAAAGGAGAAAAGAAGAAGAGAAAGAAAAGAGAAGGAGAAAGGAGAAGGAGAAAGAAGAAAAAAGAAAGAGAAGAAAGAAGAAGAAGAAAGAAAGAAGAAGGAGAAAGAAGAGAAAAGAGAAAGAAGAAGAGGAAAAGAAGAGAAAGAAAGAAAAAGAAGAGGAAGAGAAGGAAAGAAGAAAGAAAGAAGAAGAAAAGAAGAGAAAGAAGAAAGGAAGAAGAAAAAGAAAGAAAGAAGAGAAAGAAGGAAAAGAAGAGAAGAAAGAGAAAGGAAGAGAGAAGAAGAAAAGAAGAAGAAAGAAGAAGAAGAGAAGAAAAGAGAAGAAGAAAAGAGAAGAGAAAAAAGAAAGAGAAGAGAAAAAAGAAAGAGAAAAGAAGAAGAAGAAAGAAGAAGAAAAAGAAAAAGAGAGAAGAAAAGAGGAGGAAGAAGAAAAGAAGAAAGAAAAGAAAAGAAAAGAAAGGAAAGAAGAAGAAAGAAAGAGAAAGAGAAGAAAGAAGAAGAAGAGAGAAGAGAAGAAGAGAAAGAGAAAGAAAAGAAGAAGGAAAGAAGAAAGAAGAAATAGAAGAAAAGAAAGAAGAAGAAAGAAAGAAGAAGAGAAAGAAAGAGAAGAACTAAGAGAAAGAAGAAGAAAAAAGAAGAAGAGAAAGAAAAGAAAGAAGAAAAGAGAAGAAAGAAAAGGAGAAGAAGAAGAAAGAAAAGGAGAAGAAGAAGAAAAGAGAGAAAGAAGAAGAAGAGAGAGAAAAGAAAAGAACGAGGAAAAGAAAGAAAGAAGAAAAGAAGAAGGAAAAAGAGAAGAAAGAAAGAAGAAAGAAAGAAGAAGAAGAAAAGAAGAAGAAGCGAAGAGAAGAGAAGAAAGAGAAGAAAAGAGAAGAAAGAGAAGAAAAGAGAAGAAAGGGAAGAAAAGAGAAGAAAAGAGAAAGTAGGAAGAAGTAACGAAGAAAGAGAGAAGAAAGAAGAGAAGAAAGAAGAACAGAAAAGAGAAAGAAGAAGAAGAGAAGAAAGAAGAAAGAAGATAGAAGAAAAGACGACAAGAAGAAGAAGAAGAAAGAAGAGAAGCAAGAAGAAGAAGGAAGAAGAGAAAAGAAGAGAAGAGAAGAGAAGAAAAAAGAAGAGGAGAGAAGAAAAGAAAGAAGAAAGAGAAGGAAAAGAAGAAAAGAAGAAAAGAGAGAAGGAAAGAAAGAAGAGAAAAGAAGAAGAAAGAGAAGAGAAGAGAAAGAGGAAGAAGAAGAAAGAAGAAAAGAGAGAAAAGAAAGAGAAGGAGAAAGGAGAGAAAGAAGAAGAAGGAGAAGGAGAAGAGAAGGAGAAAGAAAGGAAAGAAAGAAAAGGAAAGAGAGAAAAGGAAGAGGAAAGAAAAGAGAGGAGAAGAAGAAAAGAAGAGGAAAAGAAAAGAAGAAAAGAGAGAAAGAAGAAAGAAGAGAAGAAAGAAGAAAAAGAAGAAAGGAAAGAAAGGAGAAGAAGAAGAAGAAGAAAGGAAGAAGAGAAAAGAAGAAGAGAAGAGAAAAGAAAAGGAAGAAGAAGAGAAAAGAAGAAAAGAGAAGAAGAAGGAAGAGAATAAGAAGAAGGAAGAGAAAGAAGAAGAAGAAAAGAAAAGAGAAGAAGAGAGAAAGAAAAAGGGAAAGAAAGAGAAAGAAGAAGAGAGAAAGGAAAAGGAAAAGAAAGAGAAGAAGGAGAAAAGAAGAGGAAGAAGAAGAAAAGAAGAAAGAAAAAGAAAAGAAGGAAGGAAGGAAGCAGAAGAAATGAGAAAGACAAAGTTAGAGAAGAGAAGAAGGAAGAAGACGAGAGAAAGGAAGAAGTAAAGATAGAAGTAAGAAGCAGAAAGACAGAAGAAGAAATAGCAAGAGAAAGCAAGGAGAGGCGAAGGCAGAAGAAGAAAGGAGCAAGAAAGAAAGAGCCGAAAAGAAGAGAAGAGAGAAGAAGGAAGAAGAGAAAGAGAAGAGAAAGAAGAGAGACAAGAGGCGAACGAAAAGAAGAGGAACAAGAAGGAACGGAGAACAAGGAAAGATGACAGCAAAGCAAGAAAGACCTATTTGGACAAGACAGAGAGACAAAGGTCAACAACGAGAAAGAGAGAGAGAAGAAGAAGACAGAGAAAGAAAGAGACAGAAGAAGAAGGACAGAAGAAGAGAGAAGAAGAGAGAAGCAAACAGGGAAAGGATAGAAGAAAGTAAAGAAGAGACGAAGAAGAAAGGAAGAAAGGAAGGAGCAAAGAAGAAATGAAGAAGGAAGAGAAGCACAGATGAAGTTGAACGGTATGAAAAGGGAAGAACTCTGAAGAAGAGGAGAAGAAGACAAGAAGAAAGACAAGGAGAAGGAACGAAGAAGACACGGAAATGAGAAAGAAGAAGAAGGAAGAGAAAAGAAGAGAAGAAGAAGAAGAAGAAGAGAAGAAGAGAGAGAAAAGAAAGAAGTCAAAGAAAGAAGAGAAAGAAAGAAGAAAGAAGAAGAGCGAGAAGATAGGAAGAAGAGAAGAAGAGGAAGAGAAGAAGAAAGAAGAAGAAGAAAGAGAAAAAGAAGAAGAAGAAGAAGGAGAAGAGCAGAAGAAGAAAGAATGAGAAGAAAAGAAGAAGAGAAGAGAAGAGAAAGAAGAGAAGAAGAAGAAAGAAGAAGAAGAAGAAGAAGTAAAGAGAAAGAAAGAATAAGAAGAAGAGAGAAGAAGAAGAAGAAGAAGAAAAA
>JAWQFJ010006567.1:20000-25000 GCA_034096865.1 Theodoxus fluviatilis | reverse complement strand
CACCACCACTACACGGAGCCACCACCACTACACGGAGCCATCAGGCAGCCACCACCACTACACGGAGCCATCAGGCAGCCACCACCACTACACGGAGCCACCACCACTACACGGAGCCACCACCACTACACGGAGCCATCAGGCAGCCACCACCACTACACGGAGCCATCAGGCAGCCACCACCACTACACGGAGCCACCACCACTACACGGAGCCATCAGGCAGCCACCACCACTACACGGAGCCATCAGGCAGCCACCACCACTACACGGAGCCACCACCACTACACGGAGCCACCACCACTACACGGAGCCATCAGGCAGCCACCACCACTACACGGAGCCATCAGGCAGCCACGACAAAATGGCGTCTCGCTCTTCATTCCACTCACCAGCGCCACCTTCCGGCAAGACTCCGGACGCCGGAAGTTGTGCGGAAGCCAGGGTTTGAATACCTCTCCAGGCAGCTTTCTTCAAATAGCCTCCATCTCCAAGACCCTTGCGCATCCGCGGCCAGTTGATGACCATTTGACCGACTTTTTCCTTTGCTCCTGCAGGATTCTCTCAGACGTTATGCAGTAGGACCGAAAGACTGCAAGGGTAAGTAAGCTGATGAAAGGTCTACCAGGAGCAGAAAGAAGGTTTGACTGCTCGGAGCGAGAGGTAGAGAACTTATCAACCTCACGCAGACTGACATGCACAATCCAAAGATACTATGCCAGGGTTTAAAAAATTACGGAAGAGTATTTACTTAGCTGCAGCAACAGCGAAGTATGGCAAAACATGCAGCACGTGTTGGGAAGGTCAATCGGTGCAGAAACGTGCAGGAAACACGTGAGTTAAAATGGCTGCTATGTATCATTCTCTCTCAAATTCTTCTCCACGAGTTTTCTGCCCATCGAAATCTCCATTACGTTTTCACGATGCCACCCAATGTATTTTCAGTACATCTGATCTATTGTTGGACTTGATATTTCTTGCTTGCACCTACGAGAGCACTTGTATCCATTTGTTGATGATTCGAGGATAATGAAATTTCGCTCTGTTATCATAGCAATCATGGTACTGCATCTAGATTTCTGTTAACACTTCCATAATCCACACGAAAAACATTAAATGAAGGAGTCGTCGCGAAATTTTCATCAGTGAAGATAAATAATAATTTATGAATCAAATGGACGAGAACTGTTGTAACCAAATATCTCTGGAATGATCCTTTGTGACAATACTCCAGTTTCTGAATCGATGGCGTATTTTATATGCTGTGAATGCTGCTCTTTTTTTACTTCTAAACATGAAACCGTTCTTCCAGTGTAAGCATGATTGCAGTATTGCATTTTGTTGTGTTGTGTTTACTCGTGTCGTGTTGTGTTGTGTTGTGTCGTGTCCTGTTGTGTCGTGTTGTGCTTAATTCTGTTGTGTTGTGTCGTGTTGTGCTTAATTCTGTTGAGTTATGTCGTGTTGTGCTTAATTCTGTTGTGTTGTGCCGCGTTGTGCTTAATTCTGTTGTGTTGTGTTAGGCTGTTTTGTTGTGGTGTGGTGTAATGCGCTGTGGATGGATGGGTGGTGTTTTACGGCCTATTAGCTTTTGTAGGCTATGTAAGGCCAGTAAACACGAAAATCACTATAGAACAGTTTCAAGTAAGCGCAAGTCTAGGTGTCCCTAGTTATTCGTCTCTTACGAATTGTGTAGGGAGACACGGTGGGTCAAATCTTACCCCCAACCCTCAGAGGGAAACGCGTTGTGATGTGTTGTGATGTGTTGTGATGTGATAGGATGTCTTGTGGTGTGATGTAATGTGTTGGGATGTGTTGTGATGTGATACGATGTATTGTGGTGTGATGTAATGTGTTGTGATGTCATAGTGTATTGTGTTGCGTTGTGAAGTGTTGTACTGTGTCGGGTAGAATGGCATAGTGTCGTAGTATGTTGTGTCGCGTCGTGTCGTCTTGCATCGTGCCTTGTATCGTGTTCTGCCGTGTCGTGTCGTGTCGTGTCATGCCATGTCATGTTTTGTCGTGTCGTTTTGTGTTGTGTAGTGTTTTGTCGTGTTCTGTTGTTACATACCGTGCCATAGTGTTGCTACCGCGAACGCCACTTCGTCAACAAAGATAACAACAAACGAACGATGCAAAGCCATGGCGCACTGCAAAACGTATACAAAATAAACAAGTCAGTTTGAAAGATCCAGAAGGACATATTTGACTTCCACCATTCTTGTCCACGCATACAGGCATGTCCATTCAGCAGTGACGTCATTACTGTCCTTGTTATTTCTTCGCCAGATCTCTCCATGTGAAGTGAAGTCACGTGACTAAGTCACGGACTGATCCAAAATGTATCCTTTCAACACTTCAGTCACAAAATAAAATGTAAAGTATTCAATAAGGCTTGTAATTGCATGTATACCGCATCAAATCGCCAACGTATATTGTCTCGAGCTTTCCCAATATTGCGTACGGTACGAACACTCGCACATGTCCTGATTTTTAAAACTGGTCTGTTTACTCGGCTCAAATTGATCGCCTGCACCGGCCCCGAAGAGGCAGCCCTGCAGGGGTCGCCTCCTTTCTCTTGAAACCGCCTGCAATCAATGTCGGTTCCCTCCGCCTTCAATTGAACCATTGCTCCATGAATCACGTGGAAAAAACCGCGACCCCCAGACCTGTGGCGGGTCATTGTGCCCCAGCTCACTTGTTTCCCATCATTCCTCTTCCCTGCCCGCCCGCTTTCGCTCTGTTTAGTTTCCCAGTTATTTCTCCCCCTTTCCACGGGCCCATTACGTCTGCTTTCGGGTTCCGTTGGTGGCCGACGTCGATTGGCTGGACTGACGGGTTGGTGTCATGGCCGCAGACGGACAGAGCCAACAGGAGAGGTAATATGCAAGAAATGACAAGCCTGTGACCAGTACACGACGCTCAAAGTCTGAAAAGGCGGCAAGAGGGCAAGAAATGACAAGGCTGTGACCAGTACACGACGCTCAAAGTCTGAAAAGGCGGCAAGAGGGCGAGAAATGACAAGCCTGTGACCAGTACACGACGCTCAAAGTCTGAAAAGGCGGCAAGAGGGCGAGAAATGACAAGGCTGTGACCAGTACACGACGCTCAAAGTCTGAAAAGGCGGCAAGAGGGCGAGAAATGACAAGGCCTGTGACCAGTACACGACGCTCAAAGTCTGAAAAGGCGGCAAGAGGGCGAGAAATGACAAGGCTGTGACCAGTACACGACGCTCAAAGTCTGAAAAGGCGGCAAGAGGGCGAGAAATGACAAGGCTGTGACCAGTACACGACGCTCAAAGTCTGAAAAGGCGGCAAGAGGGCGAGAAATGACAAGGCTGTGACCAGTACACGACGCTCAAAGTCTGAAAAGGCGGCAAGAGGGCGAGAAATGACAAGCCTGTGACCAGTACACGACGCTCAAAGTCTGAAAAGGCGGCAAGAGGGCGAGAAATGACAAGCCTGTGACCAGTACACGACGCTCAAAGTCTGAAAAGGCGGCAAGAGGGCGAGAAATGACAAGCCTGTGACCAGTACACGACGCTCAAAGTCTGAAAAGGCGGCAAGAGGGCGAGAAATGACAAGCCTGTGACCAGTACACGACGCTCAAAGTCTGAAAAGGCGGCAAGAGGGCGAGAAATGACAAGCCTGTGACCAGTACACGACGCTCAAAGTCTGAAAAGGCGGCAAGAGGGCGAGAAATGACAAGCCTGTGACCAGTACACGACGCTCAAAGTCTGAAAAGGCGGCAAGAGGGCGAGAAATGACAAGCCTGTGACCAGTACACGACGCTCAAAGTCTGAAAAGGCGGCAAGAGGGCGAGAAATGACAAGCCTGTGACCAGTACACGACGCTCAAAGTCTGAAAAGGCGGCAAGAGGGCAAGAAATGACAAGCCTGTGACCAGTACACGACGCTCAAAGTCTGAAAAGGCGGCAAGAGGGCGAGAAATGACAAGCCTGTGACCAGTACACGACGCTCAAAGTCTGAAAAGGCGGCAAGAGGGCGAGAAATGACAAGGCTGTGACCAGTACACGACGCTCAAAGTCTGAAAAGGCGGCAAGAGGGCGAGAAATGACAAGGCTGTGACCAGTACACGACGCTCAAAGTCTGAAAAGGCGGCAAGAGGGCGAGAAATGACAAGCCTGTGACCAGTACACGACGCTCAAAGTCTGAAAAGGCGGCAAGAGGGCGAGAAATGACAAGGCTGTGACCAGTACACGACGCTCAAAGTCTGAAAAGGCGGCAAGAGGGCGAGAAATGACAAGGCTGTGACCAGTACACGACGCTCAAAGTCTGAAAAGGCGGCAAGAGGGCGAGAAAGGATGAAAGACCGCAGGTCCGTCTGGCTCTGCTTTCCGTCTGCACCGACAGCTCGTCTACGTCATCCCCTGCTCCGTATCGTCGGAGGGAGGATCCGAATATCAACAACAACAACAACAATGACGACGAGGACGACGACGAAAGTGGCTACAATTAAGGACAATTACTACAACGATGACTGTAATGATGATCATGTCGGTTTCGATGTATGTAAAATCGAAGACCAAGATTTTATATTTCCCTGTTGAACTGACTGGTTTCAAGAGATTTTCAAGAATGTATGCTCTCTCTCTCTCTCTCTCTCTCTCTCTCTCTCTCTCTCTCTCTCTCTCTCTCTCTCTCTCCCTCCCTCCCTCCCTCCCTCCCTCTCTCCCTCTCTCAGATGTGGGTTTTTGCGATATTGCATACAGATACAACACGCACAGCCACCTGCTACCTTAAGCATCGTCTTGGCATCTGCCTACAGTCAGGCAGCGGCGTAATCCTTGCTCCGAGACTCGCGGCCGTAGGGAGGATTAATTGGGCTGAAATACACCTTCGCTGCACTCGAAATATCCCGATGTTTCTCCTGAGTGGAGAGAGAAGCTGAAATCTATGCGACTTTAGATCAGCTCTCTTCTTCCTCCCTCCCTGTGATGAACAGATTTCTCGCTGGACTGAGTATGTCTGTATGTCTGTATGTC
>JAWQFJ010006567.1:0-15000 GCA_034096865.1 Theodoxus fluviatilis | reverse complement strand
ATAATTCCAGTGGTCTATCGTCCAATGAAAACACTCGGGCCTGCTCAATTCACCCCACTGTCCAATCATATAGTCCCCATATAAAAGCGAAGTTAATCACATGATGTCCTCAGTCAAGTTTTCGGAAAGGCAACCAATCACAAGTTTCCTATTCCGCTCTGCATTAGCTTGGATTAAGTCTTGCGATGATTGGTCAGATGGATGGAATTCCACGGCCCAGCAATCTCTCCAGGCTATGTGAAGCCACCAAGCCACAGCAACACAACTATAATGTTACTATTTTAGAACAGTTGGCAGCCACGCTCACACAATACGGGTTAGTAAATACAATACATCTCGCCACAACTTTACAAGGAGTGCAGACACATATGCACCCAACTCATGGGCAACTGTTGGGAGGGGAAGTGGGTGGGGGTGAGTGTGGGTGAGTGGGGGTGAGTGGGGGTGAGTGGGAGTGGGGGGGGGGGGTAGGGAGTGGAGGGCAAGGAGAATGAAAAGGAGGATGCGGACGGAATTATTGACATTTGGAAGATGCAGCAAGAGGCGAAAAGGATGAGGACGAGACAAGTTGAACTACAAGAAGTGCAATATGCACCACAAATGACCGCCGCACTTCACTGGTAATTGAAGAGAAGGCGGAGAGGGATGTGGGGGTTGTTTTAAAATAAAGAAAGACAGCATGGCTGCAGGAAGATAGAGAATATAAGTTGGAATGCAAAGGAATGTAGAAACATCTTAAAACTGCTATCATCTACATCAACAAGATGTAAAGCGAGAGACCGCTCCCGACTCAAGGTCGAGTGCGGAGTGGTGAGAGAGGTGAGGAGAACACGGAGGAAAAGGAGGGGATTGAACTGACCCGAATTGCGACAGGAAAGCAAGGACAAAAGAAAAAGCGAAATGGAGATGAAGAGAACACGTCCACACTATATGCAGCATGCGATACACCGAAAGAAAGCACCTCACTCATTGCTGAGCTACTGAAGCAATGTCCGAAAGCCCGGTAGCCATGGATTCCAAATGATGATGGAGTGGATCCGGCCGCAAGGTGTATACGAGACCCCCTAGGCTACGGGCTGCTGAGGAGAGGGAAAGGAGAGACGTGTTTGGAAGAAAGGAAGAGAGTTGAGACAGAAGGAATGGCTGTTGGAAGAAAGAAGAGAGTTGTTACAGAAGTCTAGGCTGTTGGAAGAAATAAGACAGTTGAGACAGAAGTAACGTCATTCAGCACGTCTGAGACTGTCTGAAAAGAAGAGAGTGAATACAGAGGTCATGGCTGTTGGAAGATAAGAAGAGTGTGAACACAGAGGTCATGGCTGTTGGAAGAATGGCAGAGAGTAAATACAAAGGTCATGGCTGTTGGAAGAAAAGAAGAGAGTGAATACAGAGGTCATGGCTGTTGGAAGAAAAGAAGAGAGTGAATACAGAGGTCATGGCTGTTGGAAGAAAAGAAGAGAGTGAATACAGAGGTCATGGCTGTTGGAAGAAAAGAAGAGAGTGAATACAGAGGTCATGGCTGTTGGAAGAAAAGAAGAGTGTGAATACAGAGGTCGTGGCTGTTGTAAGAAAATAAGAGAGTGAATACAGAGGTCATGGCTGTTGGAAGAAAAGAAGAGTGTGAATACAGAGGTCATGGCTGTTGCAAGATAAGAAGAGAGTAACTACAGAGGTCATGGCTGTTGGAAGAAAAGAAGAGAGTGAATACAGAGGTCATGGCTGTTGTAAGAAAAGAAGAGAGTGAATACAGAGGTCATGGCTGTTGTAAGAAAAGAAGAGAGTGAATACAGAGGTCATGGCTGTTGGAAGAAAGGCAGAAGGCGAAGAAGATAAACCAGAAACTCTTGAAAACGACAAGCAGCGCACGAAGCATCACAACGGACCGTGTCCCGCTCACTGGCTACTGTACGGAGGAAGAGAGGATGACGAGGAAGGAAGTTTAGAAGAACGTAAAGTACAGCTTTCACGGGACAGAAGTGAAGGTTTGAGAGGAAGGGGAGGAGACTGGGGACGCTTTAAAGCCCGCTGCATGCAATGAACGGCGGCAGCAGGAGCCCGGCTGACGGAAAACTTTGCAGATGGAGGAGGAAGACGGCGAGAGAGCTTTGTGATTGACAAGGGAAGGGTCATAGAAAGAAAAAGGAGATGGGAAAAACATTTGAAGAAGATTATAGATAAATTAAAACTCTTGAATAGACATGCATTTCTCCCATTCTTAATCACTGAACCACCCACTACGATTTTACAAAACTCCCAGATCAGATGTTTATCTTTTCTCTAAAAATTCACTTCAAGTAGTTGATTCACAATCAGTTTCTACCAACAAATCTTGATTGTTTCGTACCCACAGACCAAGTACATTACTCATCTACTCAAACGTTTCACTGAAAGTCGCTGTACTTGCTTCTGATAATGCAAATAGCACATGAAAGTCGTGATCCTCGTACTCGGCAAAGTCTTCTGCAGACGGAAGACAGTGCAGAATAGCAGGACTCCACGTCAGTTTCCTCAGGCATTGTCGGGAGGGAGGCAAGCAGGATTAAATGTTTCTGTGAGTGTGTGTGTGTGTGTGTGTGTGTGTGTGTGTGTGTGTGTGTGTGTGTGTGTGTGTGTGTGGATGCTAATGGAGAGGAAGGAGGGGATGGGGTAAAGTGTGGTAGGGTGGGGTGGGTGGGTAGATGGGGTGTGGTGGTCGTAGGAGGTAAAGAGTTGAAAATCCATGAATGCTCTTACTTGTTCATGAAAATGAATGTTCATGCCAAGATATGGTTTTAAAAACCTTATTTTAGATTCACTTTTGTTTGAATGTGCAGCGTGATCTGTTCTTGGGAAAGATGGCCCAGTAGGTACATGTATTTAAACACTTGTCCAGACTGTAAAATCCTGATCGGAGTCACATGACCACCACCGTCAGTGGTGAAAGGGCCACCTTGGGAGTGGGTTTTTAAAAAGCAGGGGAGGTAACTGAGGGGTCCAAGGATTCTGACGTGGAAGTGGAGATGGGTCGTCTGCTCGGTCGGGGTGACCGGCTAGGACGAGAGCGAGGGCACCACGAAGAAAACATCTCCCCGAAGGCCTTTCACGTGCAACGAAGCAGGCTGTCCAAAAAGTCTTCTCAGCAGCCGTGCATTATAGCATCCCTTCCCAGGGGGACGATCAGGCAACGACCGCCAACCCGAGCTGCGTTCACATCAAACACCCTTCTGTTTTTTTTTCACTGCAGTTATTCAACATGCGCGTACATACGGAAAGACTCGAGGGGACTGTTGATTGTCTTCAGTCTAGTGTGTACAAGTAAGACTGCTAGCCACGGCTCATTACGTTTTCCTAAAATAACTAGGGATTTCAGCGCCGGGTTGAATCCAGAGTTGACAATAACGAAGTGATTACAGAAAGAATGCTTGGTGAACGCGTCTTGTGAGAGGCTGGGGGGGAATAAAAGTTAAATTACACAAGCTTGTTCTCATAGCGATAAGAGGATTTATCGTAGTGTTGGCATAAGATTTTGCGCTGGATGCAAAAAACGTTTTTGTAGGATCACACCCCATCCCCATGATGAAAATCTTCTCACTGTTGTCTGTGTCACGAAAGTTCTGCAAAGCAGGAGAGCGCAGAAGAAGTTAGTGATTTTTAACACATGTTGTTAATCCCAAGGCTATGTTGTAGTTTTCTCCTTCCCTTTTCTGTTTTATTAGTATTTCCTCGCACAAATGCTGTTTCTGACTCCGTTGTAAACAGCATGATCCTCGGAGAAACAACAATCCTCTACAAACATAACAAAGAGTGTTCTGATCATTAGCAAAGGCCAGGACTTTCTTTTCCAGCGGAAGGTCATGGGTTTGGTTTGCTTCTGACTTACTTGACTTTTATTCCTTAGGTGTATAAAGCCGCAACCACACCACACCAACAGTCCCGGTTCAGGACAGCTCCCCTCAGCTGGGCCCACGTCAGTCCGGCCGCTCTTGCCTCGCTTTCTACTGATCATCCCCGTGTCCGCTTGGGCCTCCCTGCTCCTCTCTTTCCCTGTGGATTCTAGTCCAGTGCCTGCCTCGTGACGTTGTCTGCTGGTTCTCGCAGGGCGTGTCCTATCCACCCCCACCTCCGTTTCGTCACGTCTTGGCTGAACTTGGTTCTGATTAGTGCATGCCCACAGGTTGGCGCTGGAAATCTTCTCAGATCACCTGTTTTTCAAGATGTCGTAGGCATCTGATGCCGTCTCCTGCTGAGGTCTGAAACTGTTTATATGTTTATTCCGTGCAGAGTTTAGGTTATGCATTAACAACTGGTTCTATTTGCAAAACAGTATGAGAGAACAAACGCAACGCCGATAGAAATAACAGCCCTCGACAGACAAAGTACAGGCATTTATGCTTTTCGGACAACGACACACATTCTATCCGATAGAAAAACGAACCCTGCACAACCACAAAACACGAATTCAAGGACACTCTATCGGTAATCGCATCACAGAGCACGTAACAATGAGGATTTGAACGAACCATAAAAGACCAGCTGCCTAGCGGCATGTAGTATGAAACCTTCATACACGACTGAAATCGCCAACCAATGGCGAGAATGTCATCATAACAAAGCAGAGACAACTTATATTGCCTAAGTATGAGGACCTTCAGGTACTATATGTTAGAAACATTAAATCTATGAAAAATAAACATTCTCGTCTCAGCCAAATTTTCCTCCATAATGATATTGTACGTCAGAATCAGCGTTTACCGTACGGCAGCATTAAACGATGTTTTCCACACACAAAACACTGACCGTATTCCAGCAAACTGCACGCGAATCAAACAATGCTTCCCCACACTCTCAAGACAACAAAGACGCTCCGAAAGGTTGGCACGAAAAGATTTATCGCGATTTACAAGATGGAGAGCAGCCTTATGAGCAGATTATGGAGCCCCTGGTAGTTGAGGTTGATTCACCGCAGTCCTGACTGCAGGTGAAGTCCATGCAGTGAACTCCGAGCGAACGAGCGATCGAACTCGATTCGGTCTTCCGCTTTTCCGTTGTTTGCCCTGCATTGCCAACTATGAAGCAATCCGAGAAAAACACGCATCGCTGATAACAATGTTTGTTTCAACTCTCCGTAAATGAGGCCTCATACTCGGGGGAATCCATTTTCACGTTTGTACGGGTGCGTAATTGAAGAGATAGCGCTATAAAAGCTGTGCAGCGTCTGGCGTGAATTCAGCCTGCAAATGTCACTTAAATCCTAAAGATGACGGTGTTTGAATGTGGAGGTTATCGTCTGTTGACGATTTGCAAGGGAACCACTTCCCTGATAATGGGTGAAAACGATTTTAGTGAGCAATATATCGTCATCTTCATGATAAGACTACTTCAATCAAACGTACTTATATAGCAGTGGTGAATGTGTGATGAATAGCGACTCGATACTGAAGCTGTGCGTTTATTACAGGACAGCCTTCCCATGAAAGGTTGTCGAAACATTTAAAAATACTTTTACTGAAATCATCGAAGGCATCCAAAAGCCACGATCGACCGTCCCGACTGAGAATAACGTTGTATGTCGTATCCAACACCGCACAGAGAAATGTTTTATTGCTTTGTTTATGTCACTAATACACATTTTCCTTCAGCTAAGAGTATCGACAAAATGAATTGAACTTTTCCGAGTTTCTGGTTTTTCAGGCTTACAATTAAACATCTCAGCCTTAAATACCTTTTTATGGGGTCATCAGTGTAGGTAGTTGTATATCCTCGGATAACTTCACCATATGTCGTGACACAGGCGTAGTCAGGGTCAGACGGAGAGCAGGTTGCAACGTTCTCGTGGCGTTGGAAGGTGGCTGGGTCTGTAATGGCTGCCAGCTCTCGCAAGCGTGTACTCCGTAGCAATGAAGTCGTCGTTTGGGCACGCATCACACTTGGATCTTGGCTCTCTGAATACATTCTTCACAAAGGTTGTGAACGCCAGTTTTGGACACTGTATGCAGAGGAGGCATGCAGGGTTCTGAAGCGGACAAAACGTACGTGTGATCTCATGCATACATTTCTCAGACAAGAGACAACAACAGTAATGTAAGATGTTCAACATTGGATGTCTTGAATATCCATGTATTGCAACATGATTCGACTTTACTTTTCGAACGGAGCCAAACATTGTCCTATGTGACGTAGTCTAAGTTCAGTCGTGCTTTCCTTCGCACTGAACCTTTCCACATTTGAAAACCCATCCCATTCAGCTAGATCTAAAAGGTACAAGTAATTGCTTCGGGAGTACTGTCTCCCATACGAAGAGGAAAACATCGCAAACCCAACGAATTTCAGGAATCTACGTAGTGGCCATGCTGTGGAGGAAATGATGTAATCGCTTCAAGGAATCTGTTGCTTGGTTTGTTGCTTTTTTCCGGGAAGATTTCGGCGAGAAAGGAACGGCAGGGGAAAGTTTTCGACTCGTGCCATGTCCATTGCTCTCCCAATGGACTGGAGGCAGAGAACACAAGTGCTTCGCTGTTTGATCCAGTCCAACGGACACGACGCGGAATCCCTTCCACTGGTGGGCCACACTAATGGACTCGTCCGAGGAAAGGGGTGCAATTGTAACAAGTACCACAAAGGCACACTTTTCTTGAATTCAGCCGTTCACGCCGTTTTCTTGTGACCTCGTCATCACTGCTTCATGACATTTTGCGCCACATGAATACGAAAGCAAAAAGAGGGCAAATGAGAAAACGACGCGTAAGTCGGGCGACCTAATTTTCAGGTAAAAGTTCAGTATTACACAATCGTGTTAAAATTACAATGCAAAAAATTCCATTGAAATGATGTAATCAATAATCAGAATCAACATGCAACAATGACGGGTCTCACCTGTCGAGGGAAAGCAGACGTCTAACTCGAGGGACGGCAATTCACAAACTGAAGAGTCCGTCCCTCAGTCTGCCCCTCGAGCACTGTGACCACGCTCACGCAGCGGCACGTGTCACAGGTGAGACCCGGGACTGAGAAGCAGACGTTACCCACATCACACCCTCAGCCCACCAGGTGTCTCCACCCGCCGAGCTCGACCCCGTCACACCTGTTGGTCGTTTAATTAGCAGTGACTCCCACGCAGAATGAGAACCAAATTATTGCGTGCTCGCTAGCTCACATACGCAATCTTGGACGGTTATTTTGCCCACAGAATGACAATAAAGTGTGAATGACTGACAAACTGGTATGAACAATGCGCTTTCAGCTGAAATGGGTTTCGATGAATATCACATTTGCAGCAGTCGTCAAGTCGATTCGGCTCTGTTTCGAGCATAAACGCCTACTTAAAAACGCAGCCAATCATATGTCGTGGCCTGCCAGCGGAGTAGGGTCCGCACCCGTTTCCTCGGACGAGTCCACTTGTGTGGCCCACCAGTGGAGGGGATTCCCATGACGCTTATCCTCGGTTGCCTGACTTCGAAGATGCAGGAATGGTGGAGGCCCATCAAATGGCAAAGTGCTCAGCTAGCATTATTCTCATCTATTTAAAGAACTTTATAAAAAGGCTGAGAGAGAAGTAAAGATACTCTGTAATGAGATTAACCCTTCATGAAGCTGTGACGCCAGGATCGGACGGGAATACACCCGGGGAGTGCGGATGGCTATTGTGATTTAGCGCATCCTATCTACCTGTCACAATGTTTGTTGTCATGAGTTGGCAAAAGACTATTTATTTGGCCCAGTGATCAGGGGGTAAAGTATAAAGCGGTTGTAGGCCCCGATAAGGGTAAATTATTAAAATACGTAATCAATATTTAACCGATATCTATGACTGTGAATCACAAGGCAACACGCGGACTGGTCCTCCTTCACCCTCACAAGAAGTCTTGCCCTCTGAGGGTCACGAGGCACAACACCAGTCCTTTAGACAGAAAACAGACGACGTGATTTGGCCTTCTAAAACCATTATAAATGGTGCAGGTCTTCTAAGAGGAAAAGGAGACAAAGGGGGTGGAAATGTGATGCTGTGATTCCTCAGGGGAAGCGTAAATAACATAGGTCGTTCTCTAAGTCTAACGAAACCCGTGTCCTCATTCACGTGAAGATGGAACGCAGAATCTAAAAGAACCTGTCATGGGAATAATGCATGTACGCTGGTCGTAAAGGGGAGTGAAGATGAACTGCCCACACCAAACCCACGAGACAAGGGAAAATGGCGTACCAAAGGGACACTGGATCTTCCAGCCAGAGAAGAGGCAAAAAGCAGTTTTGAATGTGCGTCTGGAAGCATTATCCCACTTTGAAATGCAGGATTTTAATCATGTATTTATAATTATAATCTGACGCATTTCGATGAACCCGTCGTTAAAATTGTTTTTCGCAATGACCTCCGTCTACGATCATTATGCAGACTGGATTTGAAAACCCGATCCACATCAGTTTCCTTTCTTCCTGTCAGAAACCGAACGTACTGAAATTGAATCTCTCAGTCTTACCTGTCAGGTGTTATCGATTGTCAAGCTGAAATGCCACCGGGCAAACTGCAACAAGACAGAGTCGTTTTCAGCTGGTGCTAGCAGTTAAGGAATGCTTTTTATTGTTCTGCTCTGCATGTACTGCGAACAGTGGCAGCCTGTCACATTCATGGATGACCAAGACGGGTGTGCAGCTCGAGGAATAATCATACTGCTGCTTATGACGATGGTAGTAGTAGTAGTAGTAGTAGTAGTAGTAGTAGTAGTAGTAGTAGTAGCAGCAGCAGCGGTAGCAGTGGTATAGGTGGTGGTTGTGGCGGCGATGGTGGTAGTATTAGTAGCAGTAGTAGTAGGTTGTTTTCTGTCTCATCTGTCATACCACATGATAAGGCTCATGACACATCTTTCAAATTTTGAACAAGTAAGTCTTGAGCCCAGAGGCAAGAGGTGAATGAAGTGTCTCTGTTATTATATTTTCAATAATGGCTCATGCACGTAAGTCCAGTGTGCGATCGTGACAACAAAGGAGGTGTGTAAAAGGCGTGGAAGAAGTAGTCCAAACTGCTTACGTCCTCTCGTTCCCCGCACTTACAAAATGGGCGATGACGGCCGTCCTCCAAGGTGCTGACATCTCGTCTTGCGGTCACACGCCCTGCGGGTCTGACTGACACAGCCCGGGTTTTTCTGGACCCACGCCACGGTGCCAAGAGTGGACTTTCCCTGAACTCCTCAGGCTGACTCTTGAGCTGCTCTTGGCGTCGTCCTTCCTGTGACGCAAGTCCACGCAGAAGTTGACACATCGTGTGGGACTCGACGGTCCAGGCCAGACGGCCAGTCCATGACAGACGTGCCTTCAAAAACACTGTCTCGAAGCCTGTATGGCCGGATCAGTTCATCACTTCCAAGTCGACTATCATCGCCTCATCAGCGGATACTCAAAGCGGACACAGAAAGCACATGTGGGATTTCTCGATGTTAGAACGAACATGTTATAGGACAGTTTTCATTTGAGTACCGTTACTTCTGGTTCTCTTTAGGTCGGCACCCAATACATGACAGCGGCACATAATTCTCCGCCTGCCTGCCTGCCTGCCTGCCTGCCTGCCTGCCTGCCCACCACCCCGCTTATTTGTTTGCTTCCCCGTCCGACTGCCTCGGTGTTGATGTGCCACTTGTCTACCTGCCTGCCACTCTGCCAGAATGTCTGTCTGTCTGCCTATCTGAGAATGTCTGTCTGCCTGCCTGTCTGCCTGCCTGCCTGCAATTCTCCTCACACACACACACACACACACACACACACACACACGCACACACACGAACACACACAAACACACACACACACACACACACACACACACACACACACACCTATCTTAATCGAAGATCATTTCTGGAGAAGTGCCTGAGTGAGTAGTATGTATTCTGACGTTACCAGAACTCTTTGACGCTGTGACGTCCACGTCCTTCGGGTGGGTATTCCCCCCTCCCCCACCCGTCCCCTTCCCACCCCCTTGGGTCACATTTCGCCCAAGGACGTAACAGGAAACACAGTAGCTTATTTCCAGCACGCGCTAATACAACACACAGCGTCCGGATTTTGTTCAGTGAGAATGAATCTGAGCGTTGCGATGCCTTAAAGTGAATGACCTTGTGACGTAAGCAGAAGTGGCAAGGTCAGGACGATTATTTGAACCGCTGTCATATCCTTCCTTCCTTCGCTTAAGTCTACATTCAATTACCCCCTTAAATTATTTCTCGAGAAGGCGAACTAGAGCCATCATAAGAGTGACAGAAAATGTAATTCTATCCTAATGGGGTTTTTCCTCGCGGGGGCCAACACTGCCTGCAGCCGATGAGGTGGGCTTGAGCGACAAAAAAACTGCTGCCTACACAACTGGCGTCAGTTTGATAAAACATGCCTTCTATGCGCCAAGTATCCCCAACGTTCCAATGGGCCCCGTATCAGGAACTGCTCCGATCTAATAGCAGCTCTTTCGATTTCTCAACGCTGATCAAGAGACAAAAGTCTAGTTTTGGCCGTGGGAGACAGCTCTGTCGATAGCACTCCATGCATCATCCGCTGTTATTGACAACCAGTCAGTGTGTTTACTTAATTTGTCCGTATTAGTTAGGGCGAGGCGACGAGGCGAATTAGTGCACTCACAGAGCTGACGGACCCACCGAGTCGTCCTTCTTCGATTGGCTGGCTGCCTGTTGAGTGGCTAGCTGGCGATCCGGGCGCTAATAGGAGTTTCGTGTTCTCCACACAGACCAGGGATAACAGTTTCTCTGCTCATAGAGCCACGTAGACCCTGCTCAATGGCTGCAGTGTCCTATCAATGCTTGTTCGGCGTTGTGCACCGCTACCAAAAGTATCAAAGTATCGCTTTTCACGAACCGTAATAGGCCAGAATGCAGGGGGGTAGAAGTGGAAGGACATTAAAAAGCCAGGAAAGGGAGGAAGATAAGGAAGACGATGATCCGAGAGGGAGGACTGATAGATGGATGGACTGAAGTGTGAATGGATAAAGGGTATGCACAGGTAGAGATAAAAGTGGATGAATAAAACGGTAAAGAAACGAATAAGCGAAGAACAGTGTCAGGGGGCGAGTTCGAGGAAGGTGTGGGAGTGAGATGAAAGATGGGAAGAAAAATGAAAGGATGTGGGAAAACGATGTGAAAAGGCGGAGGAGAAAGAAAGGTAATGGAAGATGATGGGTGAAAAAGACAGGGAACGATGAAAATGACAGCGGGAGAAAAGGGAACTAATCGATAATTCTCTTATCGGCACCTCACTTCCAGAGTCGTGTGTCCCAGAAATACACATTTAGCCAGGCATGCGCCCTGGTTTAGTGACACCCACGTAGAGTGCTCGCTGCGGTGGTTCGATCCGTTTCAACAGGACTAATAAACTCCGTGGCAAACCTAGGGTGACAGCTGCCGCTATTCCTGGAACTTGCGCGCGGATTGCACGTGGCTGCTCGCATGTCGACAGCGAGTGTTCCATCAAAGGCGTTCAGAAAAGCCACTCCATAAGGGAGAAAGGGACTCCAGTGCTGGATGGAGAATGGGTCGGAAACGTTAGACCTCAAAACAGAATGTGTCGCCAAAAACATGAAGTTTTGCATTGAAGTGGAATGAGCAAATGACAGTTCAGGTGATAAAAACAATAGGAATCTCAAACTCTCTGTGCTGCTCAAAGACTAAAGAAAGAAACAGTATAATTGAAGAAGGAATTTAATAGATTCGCGAAATATGTTTCTGTGTCGTTCTCGATCCATTTTAACAGTTAAACAAAATCAGCTGGGGAAAAATTGTCCCAGACTCTTTCTGGATTCAGGAATACCTTATCTTGCAAATGGCTGGTTGTACTGCATTAATCACTATCACCAAACGAAAACACGCCGTGTATTTTTAAAACGCAGATTTCGATGCAGCGATTCTGCTAAGTCGGGCATGTATTTTTACAGTAACGAAATTTTTTTTTTGGTGGAGGGGCGGGGGGGGGGGGGGGGGGGGAGGGGGGGGGTGTTACTTTTCACAACCAAATCCTAAAAGACTAGAGAGCGCTCTGAGAGAGCAAACCTCCGCCAAGGAAACCATTGTTTCTACTCCATGTCTGTATAAATCAGGAAGGATGTACCGTTAGCCAGGCCTAACACTATGAAGTTTAGTTCATTCTAGCGGCTGAGAGCTATATATATCCGAGTGAGGAACACATACGACAACGTCATCAATGATCTGACGTCATCAACTTCGTGATTTGTGATAAGATTTATCCCTCCAGGTTTACTGGAGGTCCTACAGACTTTGTCTGTCTGTCTGTCTGTCTGTCTGTCTGTCTGTCCCGTCTCCACGGCTTATATCTCAAAAACTACTGGACGGATTTCCTTGAGATTTTGCACACTAACTGGAAGTTAGGTCCGATTGAATGTGTCAAATTTTCAGAATCAAGGCTTGAAGAGAAAGTGGTTTTTTAAGGTCGTATTCTCGAAATTACCGGTCTAAAAATTATTGAAATGACATTTGACGGCAAAGCCAAATTTGACGTCAATAATAACGTTACGTCATTTGCAAGTACAATTTCGATCCCATATCAAAGACCCATATGCCAGAAGAAGAATTTCGAAAGACCTGGGGAGGTAGGCAATTTGATCCCTCCAGGTTTACTGGAGGTCCTACAGACTTTATCTGTCTGTCTGTCTGTCTGTCTGTCTGTCCGTCTCCACGGCTTATATCTCAAAAACTACTGGACGGATTTCCTTGAGATTTTGCACACTAACTGGAAGTTAGGTCCGATTGAATGTATCAAATTTTCTGAATCAAGGCTTGAAGAAAAAGTGGTTTTCTAAGGTCGTATTCTCGAAATTACCGGTCGAAAAATTATTGAAATGACATTTGACGGCAAAGCCAAATTTGACGTCATTAATAGCATGACGTCATTTGCATGTACGATCTGAAATTCAGTCCCACTTAGAAGCTTTCTGTCTCAACATTTCAATTGACGTAACAGCAGAAATTATGGGTATCTTTTTAGATTGACGTCATTTAGAGTTTCGGGGAACCCATGCGAGAATGAATAATTTCCAGAACGTTGGTGAAGGAGACAGAAGGATTTTTTACGATGCGGGTCGTTTCGTTTCGAAAATGTAACCCTTGAACAGCATTAATTTATCAAATCTGGGTACTACTATTGACCGCAATACCCCGCAATACCCACAAATATACCGCAATACCACCAAATATGCAACTCGTACTTGCGTCAAATCGCCGTAGTTTGATGTTTACTTAGCCCGCTGAACGCTGCCAAGACTGATCTAATGCGATCGCCGTAGTTTGACTGTTTCCGAGAGTTACGTCCCTTCGTGATGCGGTCGCTTCTGTGTATTGGTCCGAAAGTTTAGTTGAATTTGTATGGTTTTTGGCGACCCATGTGTCTCAAAATTGAGTAGAAGTATTTTGAGCGTATTAGGATATCGAAACATCGCATCAGTTTCAATGTTGTTTTCTGGCCAAACATACAACATAGTATACTATGATCATTGAATGACCACCTATCAGATCTAAACTCGTTGTCTTCATTTGCCTGTCGGATAAGTCTTGGCAGTTTAAACACTAGAGCAGTCATCAGTTTATTGTCAATTTGAGAGACTCACTGGCTCATAAAATAGGTAGCTAGAGCATAATCGCTCCAAGCATTGATTTCGCCTGCCAGCCAACCAAAACAAGGGACGCAACTCTAAATCTCGTCTTGCTTAAAATCGCGGAGTGACGCTTCTTTATGTCTATGTAACGTATGTTCTTTGGACGAAGCAAACATCAAACTACGGCGATTTGACGCAAGTACGAGTTGCATATTTGGTGGTATTGCGGTATATTTGTGGGTATTGCGGGGTATTGCGGGGTATTGCGGTCAATAGTAGTACCGTCAAAGATGTATGTTGAATGCATCAATAGTTCTCTCGAGAGGTTGCGGGTTCGAACCCGATCTTTTTTTGTTGTTGTGCCAAAACCTGGAGGTTCAGCGCCAGCGGTTTTTATTAGTCTGTCTGTGTGTCTGTCTGTCTGTCTGTCCCGTCTCCACGGCCTATATCTCAAAAACTACTGGACGGATTTCCTTGAGATTTTGCACACTGACTGGAAGTTAGGTCCCATTCAATATTATCAAATTTTCAGAATCGAGGTTTGAAAAGAAAGTGACTTTTTTACATTTTGGTGTTTCAATGAAAACAATTCAACAGACTCCATTTTGCAAAATCTGTGACGTCATCATTTGACGTCGTATAACGTGACGTCATTTGCGAGGAGATTTTTTGAGAAGGGTGAATACGCCGTATCTGCGAACACTGTCGACAACTTCAAGGCTAGTACGTTAGACTACTTCTGGAAAGACAGCCCTACTATGTATAACCCAACCTGCTGCACCTAGACTGCATAATAGCCGCCACGCATGCAAGTCTAGCACTAGGAACTATTAAAATGCTACACAGCCTACCTCATAGAATTTTTCAAGTTTAAAAAGCTTGATGTAGCCACTGTTTACAATTGGCCCATGCACACGCTGCCATGGTGAAATCTCCGCAGTAAATCTGACCTAATTTCTGATTGGCCAAAACTACGAAAATGTGTCACGGGAAGTAACTCCTGTATAGTTTTGAATCATACAAATTCGCACTTTTAAAAGTCATTTTTCACTGTTTAATAGATACGATCGAAGAGGGAACTTTGTTGTTTTCAATCCCCAATACCATGTACTATCATAATATAATATGGGAACATCGTCCATATTTTGGCTGAGCGGACCTGTAGAAGGAGTTGTTATCCGAAGGCACGCCCTGCGGTCTATGTGTGATTCGGGTGTAATACTGCCAATAAACGTCGTTAAGCTTAAGATTACACCCGAATCACACGGACCGTTAAGGTGCATGGAGTACAGTACCGGTCAAGAGTCACAACAACCACCGACACCGACCATTTCAGCCTTCTTCATGATGCGTTAGAATCCTGCCGTTGTCGTGGTGAACATGGCTGACAACGGTCAGAATGATTACTTGCTTGGTTTTTTCCTTGTCAA
>JAWQFJ010006566.1:0-21431 GCA_034096865.1 Theodoxus fluviatilis | reverse complement strand
GCACGTATTTCAATTCTGACAAAATACCAGACCCGCATTTGTGCCCAAACCGGATACACACAATGCTATGTATGTGAAATTTTTTGTAAGGGTCAGATTGGTCAGATATGTCGATTTTCCTGAAATTATTGTTTTGTTTTTCATCGTGTTGAATATAAAGCCTTAAACGGATTTTTCTTTGCCACGACCTTGGCAGTGGAGGGATACAAGCCAAAGAAGAAGTCAATGTTCAAGCAGCTGTGGTGAGTTTAGTAGCCAAGGAAGCAGAAGTGATGGTGGCCATCGTCGAAGCGGCAGCAGCAATAGAAGCATCAGAGGCTGCAGGAGATGTAGCAGAAGCAGAAGTGGTAGTGGAAATAGAAGTAGCGATAAAAGTAGCGATAAAAGTAGCAGCCGCCACGAAAGCAGCTGCAGTATTTTAGTAGTCATAGCATCATCAGAGGAGGCGAGAGCATCAGTAGCAGCAGCAGGGATGCAGTTTCATGGTAACGGTAAAATTAGACGTAGATAAACATGTACAGTAAGCGACAGCAGTACTAGCTGACCAACTGAAGAATGTTCCATCAATCGTATTCAAACATCGCTTGCTTTAATGGCTTATACAGAAACGTGAAAGCACTACGGGCACTTATCGGAAACGGCGCTTGCTGGAAATGAATTAAGCGCAACATTTCTTTCTTAGGGCTGCTTGTAGTAATGTCGCCCCTGACGTTGACGGAGTTCTTTTGCCAAGCGCAACCAACGCCTTTGTCACGTGTGCAAAACCCAGAGACCGCTTTTGAAGCGCGGAGCTCGGTCGATGATGTGTATAGCAATAGCCTAGAGTTGGCAGTCAAACTTTACATGCCCAGTCGATACGAACACTGAGTAGCGAATGTTCATGAAGTTTGTAAAGAAAACGCTCCAGCAAACGATCTAAGCAGTGTAGTTCAGGAGAATGTAACATGTTAATGTCCACAGCACACAAAGAGTGACGATAATCCGAAAGAGCAAGTGCAAGTACAAATGAAGGTTTCCAGTGGTTCAATACATCCCGGAGCAAATACAGTCTGCGAATACAAAGCGTGCACAAAGAAACATTCGTCGCAAACACATTAATGGGATGTCTATGTACACGAAGCCATCCGAAAAGTATACAGCGTCTTTAATGCTATGTTTACTCAAGCTGCTAAACTTAGCAAAATCCATGGCAGTAGGAGAAGGGATTTCAATACAAAGTTTTGAAAATCGCCGTCGTGGCAGGGCAGAAAGAAGAACAAGGTTAGGAAGGGGGATTATTGGGGGTGGGTGGGGAGTGGGGGGTGGGGGGTGGAGGGGGTAAGGAGAGGTAGTAGGCACTTTTACCCCCACAAGCCGAGCCATCAAACATGGTAAGACTTGAGCACATCGAGTTGGACCGGATGGTGATCGACATCTCCACCTCTGCATGCTTCTCTTTTCAGCTGTGTTTACATCTCTGGAATTTCATTTACCACCCCCGTCCCCATCCACATCCTCAGTCTTCCCACACAATCTGGTCATAACCCCTCAACACCACACTCCCCCCTGCGCCCCTACCTCATTCCATTCTCTCTACTGATTACCGTCCATTCCTACCGTTCTTTACCGCGTCCTGTTTTGCTTTGGGAGTAGAGATGAGATAGGGGAAGGGGGACGGGGGCCTCTCGATGACATACCGGTTTTGCTCTCGTTTTTGTCGAGTTTACTTACTATCATTTCAACTTCTTTTTTTTAGTGTTTTATCCCTCTGAGGAGGTTTTTTGTTGATTGAGTCCGAGAGTGGTGTGAGGGAGGGGGTTTATGTATGAGGGTGATGTGAGTGAGGACAGTGAGATGGTGCTTGTCCGTTCGTTGTGGAAGAAGTAGTGGGGAATTGACAGAGTCAAGAGTCGAGAGACTTTAGGTGGTCAGAGTGGAGACAGGGGTCAGAGGTCGAGGGACGATGAGGGTGTCAGAGTCGCGAGACTTGTGGTCAGTGTGAAGTCGGAGGACCGGGGTCAAGGGACAGAGACGTTAGTCAAGGGACCCAGAGATATCGGTAGTCCGGCAGAGACCGTAGTAACCAGGGACTTAGAGTACGTTCAGAGTCAGGGACCCAGGAGACTCGTAGTTCATAGGGATGCTGAGGACATGAGTGCAGGTGATTTAGGAAGAGAGAGTGTTCAATGGTGGAAGGTGGGGAGGGATGCCGAGGACAATGTTGTAGAGAGGGAAGAGATGGAAGTTCCGAGAATGAGGTCTTGAGGTGGGGTGTTGATGTGTTCCACCAGGAGTAGGCTTGGGAGGTGAGAGTCGAAGGATGTCGTTGATGATCGTGTGAGAACTGAGCAGTGGGGTTGTTGATGTGTTCCACCCGGTGATAGGGAGGGAGAAGTTGAAGGATGTTGAGCTTGAGATTGGAGTGTTGATGTGTTCCACCCGGAGTGCTAAGAGGACGACTGGGGTAGTGTTGAGATAGGAAATTGAGGACTTGGTGAGCGAAAGGGAGATGAGTTGTTGGATGTTTGGCGGATGTGGCGAGGAAGGAATTGGAGTCTGTCTGGGAAGACTGGCGGTTGGTGGAGTTGGGAAGGATGTGGGAAGGAGAGAAGGAGAAATTCGCATGTGCTTAGTGTGAGTGGAAGACTGGTGGTGGAAGGATTGTTGGGGAGAATGTCGGGGGGGTGGTGAAAGAAATTCCCAGAGATGTAAACACGCTGGAATGAACGTGAAGCATGCAGAGAGAGGGATGGAAGGGAAATTTGTGGCAGCAGAATGGTCACCCATCCGGGATCCAAAGAACGGTTTCAGCCGTGTGATGGTGGTTGGTGGAGGTCTCGAAAGAGAGATTCGAGCCACAGGGAGAGAAAATGGTTGACTGAAGAAAGGAAAAAAGCTAAATTTTTAGAGAGAGGACATGTAACACTTGGGGTGTGAGAAGGTGATTGTGGATGAGTATGTGGCTCGATGTTTTGCGGGCCCGTAATTGTGGGGTTGTGGCCGGATGACGTAGTGAATAATGACTGGAGGCAGGATAGCAGTTTGAGGGGTTTCACTGCCTGTGTTAGTTTGAGATGATATCTGATTGTTTATCTTGAGTTGATGACATATGCTTGGAACATCTTGACTGTACCAGGAACAACAATCCGGTATCTTCCACCATAACCAATGTCTTTATCTCATTGTGGTAGGCGAGGTCGTGGCCACAGAGACAACCGTTTTTGCAGCCCTTTTCGGTTATTCAGTCAGTACCTAGACACTGCTTTAAAATGCTGTCTATGCTGAGCCGAGCGTGAGTTCTTTTTCATTGCCCTGAGACGCGTGTACGGTCGTGGAATTGACCCCCCTGTGATCAGATTGGGTGACTTGAAAAGAGAGTTACAGTGTCGTGGACTCCACTGCGCGCATCTTTAGCCGCTGACCCACCCTGTGGACTCAACGAGTGTAATTATGACCTCAGTAGAGTGAGCTCAAGTGGTATGAGCAGTTGTGACTCGGACTTGGCGAATTTGGTGACGTCAGTACTCGAAGTCTCTTTAAACGAGTGTGTCGGCCGGAGGCCTGTCGTGGCGTCAAAACATTTATGTTTTTCTAGTATGCCAAGGCACTCGGGACATCACGGCGCCCCTGCATTGGTGTCGCTCTAATCTTGAGCACAGTGGACCAATGTAAACAAGGGTGATGCGGAATTGTTTATGGGTGTATGATGAGAGCCTCAGCCGGCCTGGAACCGGCTGCAAGCGAACCCCTCCTGCCGGGGGGATGGTGGAATGTTGAACAGCCAGCTTGAACTGCCAGCACTGCTGCTTGCTTGGCTGAAGTGTGGTGGCCTGATCTTGTTTGAAAGCATGAGCTGACTCATCTTTATGTAAAGAAGGAACCGAAGCAAGCATAGAAGCTCTAAGAACGCAAGAAATGGAGGAGCTGCCAGCTTCCCATCATGGACTAACTTCTATGAGCTAGAAGAAAGAAGAATTGCCAGATTAGCGACAGCGAGAGAGAGAACGAAAGATATGCGCAAGTGATAATCAAACTGTGTGTACATCGAAGCCTGATGGGAATATTTCTCCTCTGGAAAGTAACCGGAAGTTGCATATGTCGGGTGCATACTTCAGACCCTCCCCAAAATCTTCAACCCGGGTGCTGGCTGCGGCGGAGCAGCGGGTAAAGTTCCCACCCGTGTTCTCCAGACTGCACGTATTGTTCGATCGCAAAAGGTCAGAAAGTTACACCTAGTATATGACCTGTACCGAGCTTCGGGCAGACATCTATTCTTTTCATGATAGTTTGTTTATTTCCAGTGCCGCACTGAGCAAGATTTGTTGTGAAATAGAATATTGATTGCTTCTGTACTGCATTCTATGCATTTTTGTAGGTGGTCAGCTGGCATCGACTACATTCTACCGGTTCACAGGTATAATGCATTCTTTATGAAAATTAAACTACTTCCTTGAATGAGACTGTTTTTTGCTCATTGCTTCATTATAGACAGTTTACCATCTAAGCGTTTGAGAGTGGGATGAGCCTGAAGGTGCGTGCCTTTGTTCACTTTCCCCCTCCTTAGACCATTTGAAAGCGGAGACATTTCGATTCAAAAGAACCTGAGTTCACGGCTACACCAGCGTACTTTGGTACCACTATACAGTGTCTGATTAATCGTAGTAGGATTTCGCTGTCAAACATTATCAGAAGTGTTGAAGCGACATTCCTTCACACTAACTACAGCGTAAGTACTGCAACTACACGATGTTCTTATTGATAGTTATCCACTCTATACATACAGAAGTTGGGTGAATTCCATTTTCAACGTAACCACTAGTCTTGCTACGTCACATATGTCCATTGATGACGTGTAGATTTATCACGTCTACCACTACATGCAAGTTTGTAATTTCTGGTCAGCTAACACTTGTTGCACTACAGTGACTTGTGCTTTGGAATGATAGTTTCCATTCTAAACCATACAGACATGTTAAAGCTAGTTGGCTCCTTGAGAATCAATATACTCAACTACTGCAACACTTAGTTGCAGACTATCCAAGTGTTTCTGTTATTGATAGTGTTCCTGCAACGCTAGCAGCAGGTGGGTAATTTCGTTCACTAATTCACTATTGCCACTACAGGTTTTATGATAGTTTCCTCTAACCTTTACAGAAGTTGAGGTGGTCAATTCGTTCACTAACACTTGCACTATACACAATGTCTTAGATCGATTTCCTCGAACATTTACAGAAGAGGTAATTCCCTCACTAACACGTTGCATAACGAAAATCAGTCGGTTCCTTACGACATGAGTTTTCCTCAAACATATTACCGTAGAATACGTAGGTAAAACTTTCAAAGATACGGTGCACCGAATCAGAGTGCAATGACAGATACATGATGTTTGCATCTAGCAATGTCCTGCTATGATCAGTATTATCCGCCGTAATGCGCACATACCACACAGATGCATGCTTATACGAGCTAATCATTCTCACACTCACTACCGAGCTCTGATTGCCACTGTCGCAAATGGTCACGTATCACCGACTGAGCGTTTTCTTCCACTAAACGAGTTACCGACAGTGGTAATTTGTCCGTTCACTAACACATGTATGACGACTCACAATGGGTGTCTATGATAATGTATATTCCACTCTCTACATTGCCAAAACAGAGGCGCCATGGTAAATCCATACGACTTAATATCACCTGTTAGCATTCTAGCAACTTGTTACTAATTATCAGATAGTTTCTTTTCAACCATCGTACAGAGAACTAAATTTGAGTTAATTCCTTCAGCTGTATACACTGTTGAACAAGGTAAAGTTCCGATTTGTTACTCGGTTTATGAGTAGAATGTGGCTTCTCATCAAACACTTTACAGACTAAGTGGTTAATCTGCATTTCGCTTGGCACACTAACACTGTGTATTGAACACTACAAAAGTGTAATGTATGATAGTTTCACAACGAAAACTGTAGCTAGATACAATTAAGTAAGGAAGACATGGTAATATAGAATAGTCAATTACTAACAGCTCGATTGGAACTAAAATAGTCTTTAAGGATGTATCAGTGTTCAGAAGGAGCCAGTCTTGAACTGTACAGTAACTATTAATACTCGCTTGGTTAAATAATTATTAAACAGATTCTAATTCCATAAACAACAATAGTTGCAAAGACACCTAATTGCAACAAGTGCCTCAGATAGAAGTGGTATACGTCCATCAGCCTAATAACAGGAAGAAAGAAGTGGATAGCGAAATATAATTTAGCCTTCTATCAACACGAAGTTAATAATAAAATACAATTCCAGTCGTTGCAATTCTTAACCCCCTATAAAGTGTCTATATGGAATGAGACTTTCCTCCACCTCATACAGAACGTGGTAATCATGCAGTCAGTTTCCACTAAAACACGTGCACTAGCCAATGTCTTCCTAATGATAGTTTTCCCGTCAACATCTCGTACACGAAGTGGTGATTTATCTTCCCTAAACAAGCTTTGCACTACTAAGACGGTTTTCACCCTTTTCGCGTCTTTATGAATTAGACTTGTCCTTTTTCAAGATTTGACAAGAGGGCTGGTCCATCACAGAGCCAAGTATGTGTAAGATTCCTTTCTACTTAAACGTCACTGGGGTCACGATTCGTTTGCAACAATGTCCACCAATTATAACCGTTAGGTAATATGTGCTCCTTTCAAAGCATGATCCAGAACACCAGTAGTGGCGCCTTCTTAAATACCCGTTTAGCCACGCGTATCACCTTATTTACCCACTGTTGCCACTACAGTCTGTCTTCATGTAATAGCTTTTTCCTTCACTCTATCACCGAGCTATTTGAGTGGTCCTAAATCTCCCATATCATTCACTAAGAACACTGGTGCAGCTGACATACGTCACAAGCATGCGCCCGTCCTTTATGATGTAGTAGTTTGTCCTTCCAACATATCGAGAACACTGTGAAGTGTAGTTCTCTGGTTCACACACTGCGTAGAATTCAACTCTCGACCACTACAATTTCTTATTGGGGATAGTTTTTCCTACAACATCACAGAGAAGGTGGGTAATTCCCACTGACCTGTTCGCGCACAATGTCTTATGATAGTTTCCTCAACATACAGAAGTGGTAATTTCTTCACTAACACTTGCGACTACAATGTCTACGCATAAGTGAATTAGTTCCCTCCTCTAACACTAGTCATAGGAAAGTCGGTAATTCCCTTACGCAACATAACACCGACTGTGTCTGGCAATGCACTCGTACAAGTGTCTTGATGATAGGTTTCCTCAACAAATACAGAAGTGGTAATTCCTTCACTAACACTGTTGCACTACAATGTCTTATGATAGTTTCCTCAACATACAGAAGTGGTAATTCCTTCACTAACACTGTTGCACTACAGTGTCTTATGATAGTTTCCTCAACATACAGAAGTGGTAATTCCTTCACTAACACTGTTGCACTACAATGTCTTATGATAGGGTTTGCCATTGACAGACGTCCCTCTACAGTGTGGAAACATACGAGAATTGTTGGGTGCTGGGAAGTATCCTTCACTAAACAATGCTTAGTGTTACGCGAGTCTACAGGTGTGTCTTCCTTTAATGATAGTCTATGTGCCTCTTTGCTACACGCTGAACCAGTTACACGTCTAGGACCGGATGACTTGAATATTGGAACGAGAATCTCGGCGTCTTAAATTACTGATTGCTCTACTTATACAAGCACGAGCGGACTGTGATTGGTCAGTCTTAACCGGTAGATAGTTCTATGATCAGTAGTTCTTTCTATCTGTCATAACTATCACAGATAAAGCTTTGGCGTAATTTCTCGCTAGTTATCTAACACACTTTTGGAACTCTTGGTCACTTAGGGTATTCTATGACACTACTGTTGTTACTTCTGCAAACATGCTCTAGCCCTACAAGCTCTGGTAAGATAGAGTTTAGCGGCGCGGTCAATACGCAGCATCCCCTATCTACCATACCCAATAATTCCAACCCCCTGACGCCTCAACTTAACCATTCTTCTTAGGCCAAACAGCAAGTAATGCTGTCTTTGCCTTTCGTGATCACCTATGGGATTCCTCTGTTCCAGATGGAAGCCACCTCACTTCAGGACCCATACTGAAATAAATGAGTGAAATCATACCGTCGGCAGTGCTGATGGGCTCCTAAATCACAGTATAACTAAAACACATTCTATTTTGTCTGCAGCACTTACAGTGGGCAATATACGTGCGTTTTTTTGCCACTACTTTACAATAAATTTCAAACGATTTTGACTACTGACTCATATGTCCGCCTGCTCAGCACTTTTCCATCCCGTTCAACCATCATACTATCATCGTGCGGAGTCTTCAACAAAAAAGTGTTGCTTCAGACAGGATTACAAAAACACAATATAAATTCTATAGTCTCCTGTGCGATCCACAGCTCATACACTCGTGTGATCAGGGGCTATTATCACGTGATGCTGTCAGTCGATCTGGAGAAGCTCCTCTCTGCTGATTCTACGCACATCACGTTCTCACGTTTATGGAGGCCAGGAAGTACTGGTGTAATCCTTCACACTAAAGCATAGATATACATTGCTATGCTGGGCAGGTAGATGCACAAACAAAGAACAATGGTGTGTGCTTCTCTCTATCACACACACCATAATAATGCAACGTAGTATAGACCTATAGTATGATTTGTCCTCGGTAATTATCCGACGCTTAACCTTGATTTGTGTTCTTGCGAGTGCGTACATGACGGTTAGGCTTAACTTTTGTACACCGGAAAATTCCATTGCTCATACACACACACGACCTTGATATGGACACTGGAGGGCCAATTCGGATCATCGTTCACAATAGATTAGGAAGATATCCGGAAGAACATTAGAGGATTTCAGTGTACGCACTTCTCCAACATTATGTCTAGAAGTTCTTGGGTTACATTTGTCTGTTCAACTTAGTTACCCACTCCCTAATCTGCTATAGCAACCTGTTATAATGATAGTTTGCGGTGCGTTCACGATGACATACAGAGAGGTCAAGTGTGAGTTCGCTTATCACCCCTAACAGCACATGTTGCACTACAGTTCGATCTTATGGAATAAAAGATTATCCTACGCTTCTAACATTACAGAAGTGGTGATTCAACAAGGAACCTACACTCTAAAAATCTATGATTTTTGCATCCTACCCAACAAAATGACTCTTATGACTAGCAATACTTCCCTCAGCACCATGAGCAGAGTTCAGTGGTAAATTTGCGTTTCACTAAACATTCTGTCGATCTAGCGACTTTGCAATGTGCTTGTATGATAGGTTTCACTTTCATTACACACGTACAGATTAAGTGACACTAGGTTGGCAACATAAACTCTTCAAACCCTTCCAAGTAAAATTACTCACTCAATAGCCGAACTACAAATGAATCTGTATGTTATAGTATCTTATTCCTCACAACAAAGAGAGCAAAGGGGAATTTGTCAGGGCAGTACTGGAAGACTTACTCTTACCAGATTATCACGACGGTCTCACTTAAATGAAGCAATATAGTCACAGTCTTTACGGGAAAATTTCTTCAAAGACCATCTCGTTTACAAGTAGATCTCAAGTCTTCGGTTGTTTTGATTGGGTTCTTATATTCGCAGTTACGCTGACTAAGTCGCTTTCCAGGCATGCTCAAGAGCAAAAAGTCTTAAAATCACATTACTGAAAGAAAATGAGGATAGTCTGTTAAGTTCTCACTAGACCAGTCCAGGGAATAGCGTTGCGCAACTTACGAAGCGTGTGCTGGCCTATGGTTTACAGGTGAGGAAGAATGAGACCATTATTCATGCTCCAGCCGTATCTTCATAGTCAATCAGGGAGCACCCTTTATTACTGCAGAATGGCAATAATATCGTACCTATTGGATTTTGGTGTTCCAGAACAAGGATATCACCCACTGGGGGAGTTAGGAGTCCATAATACTATACTGAACTCATGATACCAACCAAGCACGATCTACCTATTGTAAATTCGTAACAGGTACGACCAACAACTTTAGGGAGGTATTGGACGATCGAGAACGCTTTGATTGCTCACCACATACTCTTTATCAGCTCCTACGTGACATTTCGTATCAATCGGGGCACCAAGACAAAGGTAAATGAACATCACTGCATATACATTGCCTTCATGTATATGAGGCACATACAAGTGTATACACAGACATCGCCCTCAAGCTAATGTCATACAAGAGCAAAGGATATGATCCAGAAGAATGCAGTGTGTATTATTAGTCCAAGGCACAATGATGGAAGGACAGGGATGCAAACGTATTGATGCTTTACTTTACGTTATCTCACTTCTCCAACAATGGCTTGGACAGGACGATGATGTGTCTGACACTGTCTTACTACGAGAAAGACGCTACTATAGCTCCAAATTATATGGCACTGAAACCACGAAACCTCGACAAAAAGTGTTTCTGCGATCAACATGGCATATATGTACTGCAAAATTTGATGTTTTGAGCTATTTGTTGTATTGTTTTATCACATATAAGTTGATTGTACGACGGGTCAAAAATTCTGGAACTCTGGAGAAAAACATTTGAACCCCCTGACAGAAAGATATCAATCGGGGGTGCTGTATATCACATCTATGAGAGCGCCAGGAACTTTCATACGCAGGACACCACCCCAAGTTCTTCTGGAATGACCACACTATCGTCTCGCGACTCATTTGCAGCGTCTGCTGTGAGAAACTGATGGCTGTGTGCTGGACCATTCCATGAACTACTGTGTACGACGGTGACTAAAACTGCTTATTTCATGATTTGTAATTCCAAAACGACAGAGATTATAAGACAGATTCATTCTCCAAATCGAATAATCTTGTATTTTTGGCACGTGATTTTCCACTTGACCTGATCGATCAAATTCGCATCAAAATCTTTGGAGCTAATTATTGCCAAATAACTCACCCTCACTAACAGAACCACGAGGGGTAAAAACCATCAAATCTCCTTGGCCGAAAGGGGTCCGCTTTCATAAGAAAAAACGGAACTTTTCTGACAAGTGGGTCCTTATCAGCCCGCCAAAGAAGCAAAGTAAATAAGTATCAATTTAATGATTTGTGGTGAAGAAAAGTTTTTAACTCAAATAAGAGGCCACTGAGGATACGAGCGAAATACATAAACGAAAATTCATTACTACTTTTGAGCGGCTTCACTCCATAGGTTTTCTCGATACAGTCAACACAGTAAAGACAAAGATGGTAAATTCATAAGCTTACGACCTTCCACCAAGAATAGCCACTGACGGACACAATTCCTCCCCTTTACCCCGGAGCGGCATATCCCACACTAGCATCGAAAGAGAGAGTTTCAACAGAACTAAGCAAAGAACACAGAAGAGGAAGATTTTCAGTGGTGACGAGAGCAGTGGCATGGTTACCCCCAGGTAGGATGCCCGGCGAAGATCGTGGGGCACAGCGACTCTGGTTCGTTTGCCCAGTTCGCACTCCGAAGCTCTCTCGTTTCTCGCTGGCTCATGTAGAAGGTCGCGCTCGTCATAGCGTTATTTTTTTGAAACACATGGTCCCGGCTTCTGCAGGATCTTTTCGTTGGACCAGCTTGACACTTCTGTACTACGTCCCGCACCACCGCCATTGCTGGTCTGTTAGATGCTACCCGATCTGTCCCCTTCTCCGCCACACTGGTAGCTTTCTCAGCTGCCATGGTTAAGGCCAGATCTGTTCTTACCTCCCCTGTGATAACAACGAAGATTGTGACCTGCCCTAGGACGAGAACAGAGTAGCTGTGAGTCTGTATTTGAGGCACCAGACCGACGTCTGCTGCACAAAGCTTGGAATGTGTTAGTCGCTGTGGGTCAGAGCTGAACTCTTTGTTGGAGCACTGAATAGAGGGAGCTTGGGTGAGGAGGTCTGGAAGGAACAGCGTGGACATTTATCAGTGCGACGTCTTTAAATATATTATTTGTGCCAGTTTAACATACAGAGTCGAAACCCTGCGTGGGACAGAGAGGTCCGGCAATTTCCTGTCGGTGTTCCCCAAGGCGTTGGTACTTTGATGGCAACGTGTGATTGTTCATATGTTGCAGTTTGTCAGAAGGATTTTATTTCCTCTACTTGTTTATGGTTCGGCTCGTTAAGCCATTAAGCCACAGATGCACATTTTAATGTCAACACCAATCCTTCATTCTCTATCTATCGCATTTTGTGTAAGGAAGGCATTCACTGCTTTATGTGAATGTGTATACAGAATGTGAATGTGAATGTGTATATAGAATGCTTTATGTGAATGTGTATATAGCCACAGTGCTCGCAGCAGAGACTGATGCGAGGGGTTTCGTTGGATTCTCCGCGCATAAGATCTGCAGGCAGCTTGGCCTCCCAAAGAGGCAGTCAACGAAGTACCTGAGGGCCATGGCTGAAGCAGCCGAGGGCTTCCTGCTGGATCTGGCTGAAGAGGGCTTCAAGGGAAGAGGGTGCAGTGGAGGGTACCCAAGGGGCGGTCCGTGGGGTGTGACAACAAGCAGTTCCAAGTCCTTTCTGTCTACTGGTTTGCAAGGCAGATCACCACATGTGCGTGGTCCCTTTAGACGGCTGACGGACACATGTGGCCCCAGCCCAGGTGTGCCCCCCCCCCCCCCCCCCCGAGAGTGTCAGGAAGTCAGGGCCGAAACACTTTAAGAGGAGGGGATCTTCCTCTGAAGACCGTCAATCATCTCACTTCCCAGGCAGCTTCATACTCTAGAAAACATAAAAAAGCCAACATCTACTCATTCATGTGTATTTTTAACAGCACAAATAGTATGAACCTCAGTTTATTTACTGTCAAGAAACACATTATTATTTTCCAGGGCTATATATAGGATGTTTATCAATCTGTTACGGATACATAATCAGAACTGGTAAATATCTTCTTTCAAACATTCAAACAAGTTTCTTGCACATCTGTTTACCTTTGCAAAGTAGTCATACTAATTTCCAAATAGATAATATTAATGGGAAATGTTTAAGGTAGGTTGGTCGCCCTCCTGAGTATAGTGTTTCCTATGATATCACTTACATCAAATGTCAGTGTGTAACACATCTTTCTTTGGGGGTGGGGTGGGGTGGGCGATGGGTGTGATATCAAACTGTCGCAACACAACATCCGAGAGAAACTTTACCCAGATACCCATTCCGGGCGAAATTACGTTTAGAAGTGCCACGACAGTGAATTCCAATCGAGTACAAATATGACTTTTCTCCAAAGGAATAGGAATTTCCCCACGATTTCAGTTTAAACAATGACGTATGCAACATGTTCAAAAAATAGGCAGCAAGATGTACTGTGACTTATGATTCACTCCATTATAAGCTGCATATTCTTAAAATGTTAATTGCCTTTATCTTTTTGTTGCTGAAATATTTATTTCACCCGTTCATTGATGCTTGCATAGAAGCACCGATAAAGAAACACAAAACCCTGTTTACTTCAACAATACATGACAACATTACGCAGGTGACAGGATTAAGAAGTGCTGCAACATAGTAAAACTATAAAACAGGTTAAAAAGGGAAATGTTGATAATTTGATAAAACCGTATCTGCATGTTATTCTAATGTTAAAGAAAAACAACAAATGAGGCTAAAGTAGATGCTTTCATGCTCCTGTCAAGCTAACCTGAACTGCAGAATTATTCTTGACTCACTGGAAATATTTCAAGATGATTTGGGATCAAAAGAGAGTAGTATTATGTATCACATAGTCGTCTGTCCTTCACCAGATGCGGTGAATAACTTCCTAGGTGCTGTGCACGTGTCTATGGTCCCTATGAGTCTGTCAGCTGCTGCTGTGGCAAGTCTTCCTCGTGTGTCTATTGGTTGTGTAGCTGTGGATAGTGTGGATGCGTTTGACACGGCAGAGATCAGTGATCAGAATATCGTGGAGGCTAAAGGTCGGTAGCCAAACATAATTTCCATGAAACATTGACCGGAGATCACCCTACCGGAAACGCACATGCGAAACTTAGCATCTGGTAGACGTCATAGCTGACAAGTACATGTCACGGGAACATTGATCTGGGTCCGGGTGAGGGTGACATGTACGCTTGGATGGTGGTAAATCTTTCCAAGCGCAACACTGTGTTCTGTTCCATAAGTCGTGAATGTCTCTTGTGCTCTTGATTTCTTAGATCCAAGCACTTTTATGTCGTCCACTGTTCGGGCAACAGTAACAAGTTCTCACATCGGCCATGGTTTCTCCACGTGGAAATATTTCAAGGCAGTTTTAACAACAACAAACGAGACACAACTGTACCATGCCTAATGTGGGACACTCCAGTGTGCGTGCAGAGGACTGGGGTCACATGGGAGCCGTCGATCATGCAGCTCCAAGCAATATCGTAGAGCAAGATAGGAAGTGTCCTTGAGCGCGACTACAGGCAGGTTTCCCAAGATTATGGAAATGCAATCCAAACCAATCAAAGTTATCCAAGATGCATTTCCGGTCCTATTTTAAAGTGATCGCTGTAATTAAACGCAACGTCCAGTCAGTCAGTTCTTGTGATACATCCGCTTCCAGTCAGTCAGTTCTTGTGATACACCCGCTTCCAGTCAGTCAGTTCTTGTGATACACCCGCTTCCAGTCAGTCAGTTCTTGTGATACATCCGCTTCCAGTCAGTCAGTTCTTGTGATACATCCGCTTCCAGTCAGTCAGTTCTTGTGATACACCCGCTTCCAGTCAGTCAGTTCTTGTGATACATCCGCTTCCAGTCAGTCAGTTCTTGTGATACATCCGCTTCCAGTCAGTCAGTTATTGTGATACACCCGCTTCCAGTCAGTCAGTTCTTGTGATACACCCGCTTCCAGTCAGTCAGTTCTTGTGATACACCCGCTTCCAGTCAGTCAGTTATTGTGATACACCCGCTTCCAGTCAGTCAGTTCTTGTGATACATCCGCTTCCAGTCAGTCAGTTCTTGTGATACATCCGCTTCCAGTCAGTCAGTTATTGTGATACACCCGCTTCCAGTCAGTCAGTTCTTGTCATACATCCGCTTCCAGTCAGTCAGTTCTTGTGATACATCCGCTTCCAGTCAGTCAGTTCTTGTGATACATCCGCTTCCAGTCAGTCAGTTATTGTGATACACCCGCTTCCAGTCAGTCAGTTCTTGTCATACATCCGCTTCCAGTCAGTCAGTTCTTGTGATACATCCGCTTCCAGTCAGTCAGTTCTTGTGATACACCCGCTTCCAGTCAGTCAGTTATTGTGATACACCCGCTTCCAGTCAGTCAGTTCTTGTCATACATCCGCTTCCAGTCAGTCAGTGCTTGTGATACATCCGCTTCCAGTCAGTCAGTTATTGTGATACACCCGCTTCCAGTCAGTCAGTTCTTGTCATACATCCGCTTCCAGTCAGTCAGTTTTTGTGATACATCCGCTTCCAGTCAGTCAGTTCTTGTGATACATCCGCTTCCAGTCAGTCAGTTATTGTGATACATCCGCTTCCAGTCAGTCAGTTCTTGTGATACACCCGCTTCCAGTCAGTCAGTTCTTGTGATACACCCGCTTCCAGTCAGTCAGATCTTGTGATACACCCGCTTCCAGTCAGTCAGTTCTTGTGATACACCCGCTTCCAGTCAGTCAGTTCTTGTCATACATCCGCTTCCAGTCAGTCAGTTCTTGTGATACACCCGCTTCCAGTCAGTCAGATCTTGTGATACACCCGCTTCCAGTCAGTCAGTTCTTGTGATACACCCGCTTCCAGTCAGTCAGTTCTTGTGATACATCCGCTTCCAGTCAGTCAGATCTTGTGATACATCCGCTTCCAGTCAGTCAGTTCTTGTGATATACCCGCTTCCAGTCAGTCAGTTCTTGTGATACACCCGCTTCCAGTCAGTCAGTTCTTGTGATACACCCGCTTCCAGTCAGTCAGTTCTTGTGATACACCCGCTTCCAGTCAGTCAGTTCTTGTGATACATCCGCTTCCAGTCAGTCAGTTCTTGTGATACACCCGCTTCCAGTCAGTCAGTTCTTGTGATACACCCGCTTCCAGTCAGTCAGTTCTTGTGATACACCCGCTTCCAGACAGTCAGTTCTTGTGATACATCCGCTTCCAGTCAGTCAGTTCTTGTGATACATCCGCTTCCAGTCAGTCAGTTCTTGTGATACACCCGCTTCCAGTCAGTCAGTTCTTGTGATACACCCGCTTCCAGTCAGTCAGTTCTTGTGATACACCCGCTTCCAGTCAGTCAGTTCTTGTGATACATCCGCTTCCAGTCAGTCAGTTCTTGTGATACATCCGTTTCTAAAACCAGATATTGTCTGCTTTTTTGTTCCAATCTTGATATTAACCTCTCTATGGTTACAAGAATAAATTCAAAACGAAACTGGAAACACCTTTTGGATTGCTTTGGATTGCTTGGTCTAGAGTCTTGAATACACATCTCAGCTGCGCCCCTCCTGCGTGGTGCTCTGTGGCGACAAGAAACTGTTGTTTCCCACTCTTGATTTGACTCACAGCTTCGATCCAAAGATTTCAGTGACGTCGTAATGGTGAGCTATATTGGGGGTGGGGAGGAGGGGAGAATGACCGAAACGAAGGAAACAATGTATTTATTCGGGCTACCGGCCCATTACAAATGTTTACCGAACAAACGTCTCGAACAATAACGAAAGATGGTGGGGGTGAGGAAATCAAGACTTTAATAAGTCTTGTTCGCCGGGACGCATGAAGCGAGAAGTCACTGTTCTTCAAGTCCATAAAGCCCTACTTTTTTTTTGGAGCGCCAGGGCTGCTGCCGACCACGGGGTGGATGGGCATGGGTCGCAGCTTCTCCTCGCTTGGCTGGCAGAGTGGCTGCACTCCCACTGCTGTGCTGCACATGGGTTGAGACACATGCAGTCGAAGGTATTGCCGGCTGCGACGAATCGCTTCTAGTGGTGAGAGTGCCAACACGTGCGTCATTTGCCACAGAGCCAGCACATTCTTCAGCCCTTGCCTCCTCTTCTTCACGCTGCAACTTGTCTCGGAATGTCTGGATAATTCCATCAATCATCTGCTTCACGTAAGCAGCGTGTTCAGACTTCTCTGGAGCTGCTTCCCCACGAACCGACGACGAGACTGTGCATATCCCGTCGAAAGCTGATGTGTCGACCGCTGGCCGACTCACAGGGCTTACACATTTGTCTGCAGGCTTTTCACGTGCCCTCAGTAGTGTCGCGGAGTATCGTGCAGCGGGCATGGTGGACGCAGGAAATGAGGCCAAATCACATTGAATGGAAACGGAGCAAGCAGTTGAAGGATAAAAATTTGATGCAGCTTGCTCACCAGTGTTGTCAAAGCTGATGCCTCTGTCCTTGTTGGGTCTGTGCTGGTCTCCGCGCAGTTGGGCAGGAGGTTTTCTTCTCCACCTGTTTGTCGCGCCATTGAAGGAAGATAGCTGGCCCGCCTGAGACTTAAATCACACCTCCACGACGGTAGCATCCCGTTCTTCAAAAAACTTTAAACGAGGACATGGCAAGATCGAATTGATTTGATTTCAAAAAGGTAACGGAATGATTTTCCTCACCCTTCTGACGATATTATCTTGCTCGTTGTTGGTCCCGTTGTCTCTGGGCTGGTGTTTTCTTGCGTCAATAGCCACGCTTGTCGCTCGTGAGTATTGTCTGACTGTCGCGCTGCCTGAATCTTAAAATCACGACGACACTTCCAGGTTCACCATCCACTTTCCAACTGGTCGGCTCCTCCGTTGCCATCAGGGATGTCAGAAGCGTCTCCAGGGCAGCTGAAAGTCCAGTGACTGGCATGGTGTTCACTCTTATTTCACCGCACTGTGAAACCGGCCGGAGTGAGGCAAATGTACATCCTACCGGCGCGAGCGCTAGCCGTCGAGTTCAGAGAGAGAGAGAGAGAGAGAGAGAGAGATAGAGAGATAGAGAGAGAGAGAGAAAGAGAGATGCTTCACATGCATGTGCACGTACATACGCGTAGTTCTACACACGAAGCACTTTTCCCTCTTGCAGACCGTCTGCCCTGTACCGACAACTCCACCTGCAGCGAGGGCTTTTGCAACATGGAGGACGATAGACCTTGTTCTTCTGCCAGTGCAGCTCGGGCTTCGTGGGCAACGGCATTAACTGCACAGGTGTGTGACCTTCGACCTCTCTCTGTCTGAGGAATCTCCCCTCTCCAGTCATGGCTAACACGGAAGCTACGTGCACACACGCACGAGAGATAAAGTCTGAAGAGGCAGCGAGCGGTTGACATGAATGTGAAACCACCACTCCTTGGCAGCTGGTCCTTCTATCAGTCAGGGCGAGAGAAAAAAGAGTGCGTCACGTGACAAGCTGTTTTCTGTCACATAGTTCTCGTCACCCAGCACCGGACGTTGGCACCCTTTCAAGGCCGCAGTGATTGATCTGTGATCGAAGCCGACATTCAGCGCCTCACAACCCTTCTCAACCACACAGTTTAGCTACATCTCACCTACACAGTAGCTGCTTTGTCTTCATCTTTGTGTGCGAGGTGGAGGGCTTGTTACAACGTGGGTGGCTGCGTGCGGATGACGTGGATGGTTTCAAGTGTTTTGGGAAAATGCCCGCGTGGAATTATGTTTCTCTCTTGCCAGCAGGCAATAATGTTGTCAAACACCGTACACATACTGTTGATTTTCTGCCTCAGCAATCGTTAGTTGTTGCTGAAACACTTTAACTCCTTGTGGACAGAGGTTCCACGCGCAAGTATCATGGAGAGATAATCTTTTACAGTTTGACAGCGTTTGTAAAACAAACTCGAAGAGATATTTTGCTTTTAGCAATGAAACACAGTATAGATCACGAGTCATAAAAGCTCAGATATTCTGAACGTAGTATGAAGTAGGGTTTCTAGTAAAGAACTAACTCGAATGAGTCAAGTGGTTATATATGGCAACGAGGGAAAGAACGATTTGATACAGAACAAGCATATTTGCATGCAGGCATGACTCCCCAGCAGTTGTGGAGACTCCTTAGCTGTACTTAAAAACTAATTGAGAAAGTGCTCATCTACTATTAACTTGGAGTCTTTTAGATCACAACTTGCTTGGGGACGTCTTCATTCGGGATAAAAACCGCTGGCGCTGAACCTCCAGGTTTTGGCATTTAAAAAAAGATCGGGTTCGAACCCGCAACCTCTCGAGAAAAGAGGGGGAAAACACACACACACACATAAAAACCCCCCAAAAACACAACCTCTCGAAAAAAGAGAAGAAAAAAAAAGTTTCAGCGCAGAATCAAACCTGGTCATGCATGACCAAGAGTCGAACGCTCTACCAGCTGAGCCATTAGAGAATTGCTATGACAGAGTGTTTGTAAAGCATGTAAATCCAATTCTAAGCTATCGGCCCAGGAACAATCAATCATATATTTTAAACATGATGGATAGGTTCAGGAAGCTCCTATTATGACATGTTTTGCTTTCCTTTGGCATGTCATAGACGCTGAATTAACACTCACACAGTCACACAGAGGAGGAAGTGTATTATAGATGTTCAACCCAGACATGTGCATTCGTACTCATTCAGTGATTCACGCACACACCGTGTGTGGTACTGCTACCGAGTACCGTCATTCTACAAGCAACGAGTCAATCCTGTTAACACGATTCATAACTGGTAGGTTTTTAGGCTAGATTCGCTTCGAAAAGTTGCAGAAAATCTGATGGTGGTAACAATCTGACGGTATAACAAGTTTTGACAAGGAAAAAACCAAGCAAGTAATCATTCTGACCGTTGTCAGCCATGTTCACCACGACAACGGCAGGATTCTAACGGATCATGAAGAAGGCTGAAATGGTCGGTGTCGGTGGTTGTTGTGACTCTTGACCGGTACTGTACTCCATGCACCTTAACGGTCCGTGTGATTCGGGTGTAATCTTAAGCTTAACGACGTTTATTGGCAGTATTACACCCGAATCACACATAGACCGCAGGGCGTGCCTTCGGATAACAACTCCTTCTACAGGTCCGCTCAGCCAAAATATGGACGATGTTCCCATATTATATTATGATAGTACATGGTATTGGGGATTGAAAACAACAAAGTTCCCTCTTCGATCGTATCTATTAAACAGTGAAAAATGACTTTTAAAAATGCGAATTTGTATGATTCAAAACTATACAGGAGTTACTTCCCGTGACACATTTTCGTAGTTTTGGCCAATCAGAAATTAGGTCAGATTTACTGCGGAGATTTCACCATGGCAGCGTGTGCATGGGCCAATTGTAAACAGTGGCTACATCAAGCTTTTTAAACTTGAAAAATTCTATGAGGTAGGCTGTGTAGCATTTTAATAGTTCCTAGTGCTAGACTTGCATGCGTGGCGGCTATTATGCAGTCTAGGTGCAGCAGGTTGGGTTATACATAGTAGGGCTGTCTTTCCAGAAGTAGTCTAACGTACTAGCCTTGAAGTTGTCGACAGTGTTCGCAGATACGGCGTATTCACCCTTCTCAAAAAATCTCCTCGCAAATGACGTCACGTTATACGACGTCAAATGATGACGTCACAGATTTTGCAAAATGGAGTCTGTTGAATTGTTTTCATTGAAACACCAAAATGTAAAAAAGTCACTTTCTTTTCAAACCTCGATTCTGAAAATTTGATAATATTGAATGGGACCTAACTTCCAGTCAGTGTGCAAAATCTCAAGGAAATCCGTCCAGTAGTTTTTGAGATATAGGCCGTGGAGACGGGACAGACAGACAGACAGACAGACTAATAAAAACCGCTGGCGCTGAACCTCCAGGTTTTGGCACAACAACAAAAAAAGATCGGGTTCGAACCCGCAACCTCTCGAGAGAACTATTGATGCATTCAACATACATCTTTGACGGTACTACTATTGACCGCAATACCCCGCAATACCCCGCAATACACACAAATATACCGCAATACCACCAAATATGCAACTCGTACTTGCGTCAAATCGCCGTAGTTTGATGTTTGCTTCGTCCAAAGAACATACGTTACATAGACATAAAGAAGCGTCACTCCGCGATTTTAAGCAAGACGAGATTTAGAGTTGCGTCCCTTGTTTTGGTTGGCTGGCAGGCGAAATCAATGCTTGGAGCGATTATGCTCTAGCTACCTATTTTATGAGCCAGTGAGTCTCTCAAATTGACAATAAACTGATGACTGCTCTAGTGTTTAAACTGCCAAGACTTATCCGACAGGCAAATGAAGACAACGAGTTTAGATCTGATAGGTGGTCATTCAATGATCATAGTATACTATGTTTGGCCAGAAAACAACATTGAAACTGATGCGATGTTTCGATATCCTAATACGCTCAAAATACTTCTACTCAATTTTGAGACACATGGGTCGCCAAAAACCATACAAATTCAACTAAACTTTCGGACCAATACACAGAAGCGACCGCATCACGAAGGGACGTAACTCTCGGAAACAGTCAAACTACGGCGATCGCATTAG